>MU223648.1:1091265-1103433 GCA_018584345.1 Thuja plicata
AATGGCAATGTCCGTTTGAGCCCAAAGTGACCATAACCAAAGCCTGCCCCTGAAACACAACAAAAAACACTGGAAAAACTCTGAAACCCTCTGTGACTGAAATGCTTCAACAAAACACGAACAGCCGGCTGCAAGCAAGCTCTGATACCATATTGTATTTGATGAAGACAAATCCTCCCAAGAACACTTGCATGCAAGACTATCACATAAACAGAAGAAAAAGACAGAAGAGAGAAGACAGCTATGGAGGCCAAAAAGCCAGAGACATCGTATGCAACAGAAAGCAATATATTAACAATATGTTTCTATCAATTACAATGTGATGTAAAAACTCTGTCATAATAAACTAAGAGGTGAATCCTTATAAAGGAATCACGAAACCCTAAAAGGGAAACCCTAAGGTTAGCTGAAGCAAACTAGAGTGAATAGGTAAGTTACTAATTAGATCATAATGATTTAATTTAGTAACCCGATAGACTATTACTCTAACATCGAGCTCGTCAATATAGATGCCAAACAAGGTGGGGGAAATGGGGCACCCTTGTTTCACTCCAATAGTGCTCTGGATAGGGTCAGAGAAACCCTTAGGAGTCCTAAATCTGCCCTCAACACGCTCGTAAAGTCTCATAATAGCTGTCAGAAGAGTCTTAGAAATCCCGATATCTCTAAGTCTTTGGAAGAGGGCCACCCGAGGGACAGTATCAAACGCCTTACAAAAGTCAATGAAGTAGCAATAAACTTTCGCAGAACGATGGCAAACCTCCTCAATAATCGCCTGCAAAATTAGGATGTGGTCCATGGTCTGGTAATCTGCCTGGAAGCCGGCTTGACCTCTAGCCTTGCAATCTCTCCTGTCCAACTCCCTATTAAGAATAGTATTCAGTGCCATTGCGTAGAGTTTGGCGAAGGTGTGCCCAATCATGATGGTCCTATAGTTGCTGGGGTCAAAAACCAACCCAACCTTGTGAATTGGATAGATTAAGTGTCTTGACCAGGACTCAGGGAAGCCGGTGCAAACCACACAATTAAAGAGTGTCGGAAGATAGGAGATCAACACAGAGATACCAAGCTTGAAGAGCTCAGCCTGAAAACCATCCTCATCAACCGCTCTGCAACATCTCATGGATTTGACAGCCTCGTAGATGCTGGAAGCGGTAAAGATATGGTAGTGAGGGGGAGGGGTGAGGTGGAGAGATGGTTGGTCAGGGATGTCGTAAAGAGTGGAGGTGTGGGAGGCAAGGGATCTAAGATTGATGGTGGAAGGCGGAGCAGGATGCCGAGGAAACATGGTTCGCCAGAAAAGCTTAGGATTCTGAATCAACTTATCATACAGGGATGTGCACTGTGAGGCAATGAAAGCACGTTTCTTTGAGCGAAGAAAGCGGCGATAGGAGGAACGAAGGCTAGCAAATTCAAAAGGGAGAGTCTCAAAGGTCAAGCGCAAGGAGCGGTGGAAAGCTTTGCAGTCATAGTCAAATCACCGGTTCATAGGGAAAGTAATCTGGTGTGGGGATCTGAGGATAGGGTGGTGAGGGATGGAGAGGAAAGTCACCTCCCAAATAGCTGTGATCAATAGGTCAAACATGGAGGAAGCATGATAGTAGTCAGAGAAGCTCTTAGGTGAGAGGAGACGACAAAGGTGGAGGGTAAAGAGATCACAGTCGCCCTCGGAAAACCAGAAATGGAAGTGGGTAGGAGAATGATTAAGGATATCCAAGGGATGGGGAGGGAGGGACGAGTGAGGGGGAGGTAAAAAGTGAAGCGCAAGGCTCAGAAGAGCGTGGTCAGCTAACGGAAGATGAGAGATAGTGAAGCGGCAGATGGAAGGGATAAAAGAAGCGCTAGTGATAACATAGTCAACCACACTGGCACCACCGCAGTGCGGCCAACATGTGAAAAGCACAGAACCAGGGAAGCAAGAGAGGCCATTCAGAATAACCAAAATGGAAGACTCACAGAGCTGAAGGAGGTGACGACCATAAATAGATAAAGGTCCGCCACAATCCTCTGAATTTCCAAAGGGTGAGAAGATTCTAGATGGGATTAGTATTGCTCATGAAATGATTCACTCAATCAAATCTAGGAAAAAGGAGGGAATGGTGGTCAAACTTGAGATGAACAAGGCATATGATAGAGTGTCATCAAAGTTTTTGATTAAGGTTATGCATAAGTTTCGTTTCTTGGAGGATTGGTATGATTTGGATACATAGTTGCATCTCTCTCGCTTCCTTTTCTATTTTTGTCAATAGTTTTTCCTCTAGAGATCTTGATGCCAAACATGAGTTGCGACAAGACAACCCCTTGCCTTGCTTATTATTTCTCTTTCTTATAGATTCTTTAGCTAGAGTTATCAAGCGAGATGCTAGTAGGGTTCTCTCATGGGTTTGCGAGTTTTGATAGGCATTGGAAATGTCACCCATCTTCAATTTGTTTAGAACACTCTCCTTTTTGGAGAGGCCATAGCTAGAGAGGTAGGAGTTTAAAGAAGATTTTAGCTCTTTATGAGAAGGTTGCAAGTTGGCGGTGAACTGTTCTAAATCCATAATCTTCTTCTTGAAGTAGAATTGTTTGGAGAGATTGGTTATTTAGAACATTCATGGTTTTGAGACTGATTATTTACCAAGTAGGTATCTTAGTACCCCTTATTGATTAGTGGATTAAGGTTGTTGATTGGAGCATCATGGTGGATATAGTACAGGGAAAATGTGCTTCTCAGAAGGGTCACTAGTTATCTTTAATTGAAAGAATCACTCTCATCAAGTCTTCTTTGGTTGCTATCTCTGTCTATACAATGGCAATGTTCTAGATCCCTAGTAAAGTGGCTAATATTCAAGAGATGTCTCAAAGTTTGTTTCTATGAAGGGGCAAAAAATGCATTCAAATATAGTTTGGTTAAGTGGTGAAAGGTACTCAAGCTGCAGGAGCTTGTGGGGATCAATCTCAAAATGTATGTTAGTGTGAATTAGGCCTTAGTGGCCAAGCTCATCTGGTGCATATATACATAAGGTAACACGAAATGGAGTAGGATCTTGTAATCAAAATATCTAGGTAATGATAAGGTCTATTTATTTAAAGTGGAGCTTCCTCTGGGTTCCAATGTTTGGAAATTTTTGAGGTGTGCTAGCTTTATTGCCTTGGATATTAAGAGGAGGCTTGGTAATGGGTAGAAGATAAGATTCTGACATGATTGTTGGTTAGAAGACTATGTGCTCTTCAATCCTAGCCTGGCTTGCATCTCTTGGACAATCATTTTTTTTTTTTTTTGAGTGAGCTAGTAATTACATTGAAGGTGGTAACAAATAGCGAAGGTGGAAGAATCTTGTCTCCCATATCTGAGCTTAAGGGTGCCACAATTATATTATGCAAAAATTAGAGAGGTGGCCCATTATGGATTGTTACAAGAGAACAAAGTGGTGAAGATATATAGGTAGTGGTGTGGTGACCATTAAAGATTTATTTTCTACTTATTTTTGTGGACGAATTGATTCTAAAACAACTAAATGAGATTCACATAAGCTTGGTCTCTTGAAAGCTAATGCATTCTTATTGATTTGATTAGGATCTAGGACGATTACAGAAGAATTCTTAACATAATTACATAAGTTAACTCAAAGCTTTAATTAAGTGAATTAACATAATTGCAACACATAAATGAACAAAGAAGAATAAGGCAATGAATCGAAAGAAAGAGAGTAGGGAGATAGAAGACAAAACACATTGATAACGAAGTTCGTCCTGGTGGACTACGTCTCCAGGTCCCTCTCCAATAAGGTGACCGATCCGATTAACTCCAAGAAATCAGTTACAAGTGTTTACAAGATATTCCTTCAAGCATAACAACAACATTATGCAGGAATAATCATCTCATCTTCAAGAACGTACCCTCCTTCTTCATCACCTGGATGCCCTTTCAAAAGCCTAAACCCACCTTTTATACATAAAATTAGCCATAATTAGGCTAAAACAAATAAAACCAATTAATTCCCTTTTTACCATAGATTATCTTCGTGATAATCTTCTAATATTTTATGGTTTATGGCTTTATCCCATTTAGAGGGGTTGTTTTAACAAATTAACCTTATTTAGATAAGGTTGGCGGGTTTGGTACAAATTAAATAGAACATCCGCCGTAAATATAACAAGCACTATGTATAGTGCAATGGCCATCTTTAATTTTAGGAGACCGGTGGTCGAGGGTTCAACCCCCATCGACATCCATTTTACTAACATAGGCAGCTTGGATAAGATTATATAAAATCTGCCAACTATTATTAGCAAAGTCAACATTTGGTGTAGCGGTTAAGGCGGGTGGTTGCGGATTGAGAGGTTGATAGTTGAATCCCACAACCATATTTTGTTAAACTAATTCAATTTCCCTGATTCGGAGGTGGCATGTGGCACCACTTGGGGGTGCCACGTGGCACTCTCTTATTTGTTCATCAAATGCCACGTGTCTAGTGTTGATTGGACAATAATGACTAGTATGCCATGTCATCGCACCTACCATGAGTCAAATGTTGATTGGTTGAAGATGCCACGTCACTTTCTGTGCCACATCAGCATGATGATATCATCAGTTGTCTTTAGTGAACCCAGTCAACTCTGACCTTTGACCAGCCATATCTTTTGCATATGAGCTCCGTTTCTATGAAACGAACATCGTTGGAATTGTGGTGATGAGATCTTTGAGATGACACCAAATTTGACCAATTTTGACAAGGTCCAATTTCCACCTTTTTGACGGCCTCTGTATCTAGTTTGACTAAAGTTTGACTGGCCATATCTAGGACGTATGGACTCGTCTTTCGCCCGTTCAAGTTGTGTTGAGTCAAGTTTCTCAAGAATTTTAACTTGGAGTTAACTTATGGTGTATTGGAGATAGTTCAATTTTAAGTAAAAATATCCCCCGGATCACTTATGGATCGTGTGGAAGCCCAGATGCTGTACTTGGGATATATTGTAGAGGATAGGAAGAGCTTGTCCATCTAGATTTGTTGTGTTCATGTGAGGAAGAGAGAAATGATCACCTGTTCATTCTTTATCATATCCCTTAAATACATGTTTTGTTACTCAACTGATGGAGATGATGATGAAGACTGAGATCAAAGGTATACAAGATTATAGAAAGGATTAGATTAGTTGTTAGTTTTTCATTGATGTCAAGTAATTGATTTCTGGTTCATATTGAATTGCCATATCTTTTGGAGATGAGTTAATTGGACAGTTAATAAAGATCAGACAATGGTAAGGTACTATTGAGATAATTGTTTTCTACTTTATCAAGTTGGTAAAGCATATTGGTGAAGTCAGTAAGCTAAATAGTTAGGTTACCGAGCAGAAAGAAGTCTGTCGATAAAGGGTTGTGTAAGTCGGTCAAGATACCGAGACATTGATGTACCGAGCAGTGCATGTTAGTCACTGAGTTCAGAAGTTAGTTACCTAGCAGAACAGTTGTTAGAAGAAAGGATAAGAACACATTTAATGGCGAACCACAATGATCTGGAAGATTCCAAGGATGAAGAAGAAGCTAGTTACAAGATCTACGCATCGGAAAATTCAAGGTAAAGATCTATGGTATAGATTAAGTGGCAAAAGTGATGGTTTTACTTCCAAGAAAAGTGCAAGTTCCGAGGTGATGCTGAAGCGGTTAACCGAGTATCAAATTCATTGAATTAGTTCAAAAAGTTGACCCGACAACTGAGAGTGATTGAAGGAAAACCTAATCAAGGAGATTAAGAGGCAAAAACAGAGTCTATTTAAAGGATGAATTTTAATAACACAAGGGATGACAAGTTGAAGTGTGGATGTGCTACCGAGTGATGCAGTGAAGGACAAAAGGAGAAATATGAGTCTAGAGCAGAGACAAATGAAGTATTGATGCCAGTAGTCTAAGAGCGCATAAGGGATTTGATCAAGCAAGAGGTAGTTGTAGTTTAACAAATCAAATTATATACTATTTCTTCTTTACTTTTGTAACAGATGAATCTCTTAACTGAGTGGACTTACCAGTCTTTTTGTAAAATCCTTGTGAAAGGTGACATTCTAAAAGAGTGTTCAAAGCCCTCTAACCAAGCAACTCCTAATAGGGTGAAGATCTTAACAAGTGAGGTAAATCCCCTAACAGGGTCACATATAACAATGCGCATTGTAATCTTTAACAAGATTGGCTTTTAACCGAGCATACTTCAGAAGAGTATTTCATTTTGTGGGTGACAATTCCCACAGAGGTTTTTCCCAAATTGAATTTCCTCGTTAAATATAGTGTTATGTGCATTGAATGATTCATGTGAATGATATTTACTATTTATTCAAGTTGCTGATTGATTTATTGAAGTTATTAGTGATTCAGTTGCTACTGTAGTTTGTTCTACCAAGTTGAATCAGAGTTAAGTTTTAAAGTGTAGATTATTATAGTTTTCTGATTCACCCCCTCTCAGTAAACCACCAATTGGTATTAGAGCTAGTACTCTAAGAGATAAGTTTAAAATAAATGAGTTAAAGATATGAAGATGTATAAAAGGGAGGCACCAAAGTTGAACAAGGATAACTTCTGTACATGGAAAAATAGAATGAGGCCACACTTATCTGAGATTGGAGAGTATGCATTATACTATCTTGACAATGAGTATTCACCACCATCATTTAGGCCTTGACACTTGAAAAAATAAGAGAAAGACAAGATCACACACAAGCTATGATTGAGATATCATCTTCTCTTACCAACCTAGAGTTCAATGACCTTAAAGGATGTGATACAACAAAACAGATATGAGATAAGATTTCATTGGTACATCGTGGAGATCAACATGTTCAGAAGGCTAAAGCTAAAAGTTTGAGAGGCAAATTTGATTCTATGAGAATGAAAGAAGGTGAAACTATTACACAATATCGTGCAAGATTGAAGGAAATTGTGAAAGCTATCAGAGGCATTGGAGGACATATTGAGGAAGAAGATGTAACAAGAAAATTGTTGAGGACATTGTTACCTATGTATGTCATCCAAGTATCTCCATTACAAGAACTGAGATCCATTCCTTAGATGACTGTTTCACTGGATGCTCCTATTGGTAAGTTGATTGCTTTTGAGCTAAATGATTTTGATAATAGTTTACTTGTTACTGCTAGGGTTGAGTTTGCATTTAAATCATCTTTTAAGATTGGAATTTCTAGAGAGTCTAGACCTAGTGATGGTTATGCAAGTAGTGGTAGTGAAAGATTTTATAGTTGCAAGAGTGAGTTAGAAGAAATGTATGTTGAAGATGAAGCAAATGAAAGACAGTTTGAAGTTCTACTAGATAGAAGACTACAGAGAGGTAAAGACAAGTACCAAGGTAAGCTACCTTTGAAATGCTTTAAATGTAACAAGATTGGTCACATTGCTGCTAGATGCCTTGAAAATGATAATGATTAGAAGAAAGACAACCAAGATGATAACAAAAGAGAAAAAAAATTCAGGAGATTCTGAGATTTCAAGAAAAAAGGTAAGAAGTCATGCCACATTTCTAATGAAGGACTAACCAATGATGATACAAATGATGATGAAAGTGAATAAGTTGTTTATGTTTCTATCAAGGATAATTCTGACGTATAAAATCAAGAAGAAAAAGCCCTAATCTCACATGTAAGAAAAAATGATTCCTGGATTATAGATAGTGGTTGTTCACACCATATGACTGGTGACACACTTAATTTCATTACTATGGAAGAAAATGATGGAGGATATGTTAGATTTGGTAATGATGCCCCATATCTTGTAAAAGATAAAGGTTCTATAATTCTGTTGAATAATGCCATATGTGATGATGTCTATTGGGTTGAAGGACTAAAGTATAATCTATTGAGTGTGGCACAGATAAATAATACAGGACATCGACTATAATTTCAGAATGGAAAGGTAAAAGTATTTTATCATAAATGAAGTTTGATTGCCACTAGAGAACAATCTAAAGGTAACTTATTTTACCTTGATACATCTACTAAAATTTGTCTATATGCTAAAGTTGAGGATGCATGGTTATGGCACAAGAGATTATGTCATGTGAATTTTGACAACTTAATTAATGTGAGCAAAAATAATAGAGTTAGAGGTCTACCGAGATTGGAGAAACCTGAAAATGTCATGTGCAAAGGATGTCAAGCTGGTAAAATGACAAAGTCAAGTTTTGCAAGAAAATCTTACATTACACAAGGAATTTTGGACTTAGTGCACACTGACCTATGTGGAATGATGAGAACACAAAGCTACTATGGTGATAGATATTTCATTTTGTTTGTTGATTATTATTCAAGAATGATGTCTGTCATGTTTTTAAAAGAAAAATTTGAAGATTTTCAAATGTTTAAGTGGTATAATGCAAGAGTTGAGAAGGAGACTGGAAGACAATTGAAGTGTCTGAGATCTGACAGGAGGAGAGTTTACTTCTGATGAGTTTACACTTTTCTGCAATGAACATGGAATAAAGAGAAATGTCTGCATCGAGGACACCACATCATAATGGTATAGCTGAAAGGAGAAACAGATCCATTGTGGATTGTGAAAGAACATTGATGATTGCGAATGATATTTCTCAAACATATTGGAGAGAAGCAATCAACACTGGAGTTTATACACTAAATCGAGTACAACTGAAGAAAGGTACAAAGAAGACTCCATATGAGATTTAGTATGATCACAAACCAAATGTACGTTATTTCAAAGTATTTGGAAGTAGATGCTATATTCTAAAAGATTCTAGAGACGGTAAGTTTGATTCTAAAGGAGATGAAGGGATATTCTACAAAGAGAAAAGCTTACAAATGTTTGAAAAAGTCTACTAACAAAATTGTGGAAAGTGAAAATGTAAGGATTGATGAATTTGCAGAGAAAAATGATGAGGACAACAAGAAGGAACCCAAGGACTACCAAAGATTTGTCTATGTTCAACCTGAGATTACCTAAAGCACAAATCAAGGAGGAAGTTGAACAGAGAGAACTACCACCGAATGTTGGAAATGAAGAACCACCACCTACCAAGCCTGTTCTAGCCAAGTATGTGAGGAGACACCACTCACCGAGCAAGATTATTGGAGACAAGAATGGTGGAATTATAACAAGAAGCAAGGTAAGAGATACTACATGCTTAATTTCTGAATTGGAGCCAAGAAGAGTAAAGGACGCATTGGAGAATGAAGATTGGGTTAAAGTTATGAAAGAAGAGATAGATAAGATTGAAAAGAATAACACATGGACTTTAGTACCAAGGCCTAAAGATAAAAATGTTACTGGTACAAAGTAGATTTTTTGAAACAAACTGAATGAGCATGGAGATGTAATCAGAAACAAAGGACTGGTTTGCAAGGGGTATGAACAAGAAGAATTATGGTGAGACTTTTTCACCCGTTTCTATATTAGAATGAGTTATAATTCTAATAGAACACGTATCTTACAATGGATTTAAAGTTTATCAGATGGATGTCAAGTATGCATTTTTTAATGGTATTCTTGAAGAAGAAGTCTATAAAGAACAACCTGAAGGATTTTCTGAGAATACTAACAAGGACATGGTATGCAAACTGCACAAGGCACTATATGGTTTGAAACAAGCACCCCAATCATAGTATGAAAGGTTACATGCATATCTAATCAAGATTGGATTTCAAAGAACAATTGACAATAGTAATGCATATTTGAAATGTGATAGTAATAATAAGATTTTGATTGATGAAATATTTGTTGATGATGTTATTTTTGGAGGCAATAACAAATTATGTAGATCTTTTGCTGAAGAGATGAGAAAGTAATTTGAGATACCATGATAGGGAGATAAAATTCTTTCTTGGACTATAGATTCAACAAGTCAAGGATTGGATCTACATCACACAATCAAAGTACATCATGGAGACCCTAAAGACTTTTGGTATGGAATACTCAAGACCTGTTGGAACATCAATGGTTACTGGTTGCAAGTTATCAAAAGAAGATGAGTCAAAGGGAGTGAATGAGATACTCTACCGATCAATGATTGGTAAGTTACAATATATTGTACATAGAAGACCTGATATAGCTCATGCAGTTGGTATTGTTGCAAGATTTTCTGTTGATCCAAAGGAATCACACATGTTTACAATTAAAAGAATATTTATATATTTGAAAGGAACTGAAGAATTCAGTCTACTATACAAGAAAGGAGGAAATTTTGAGTTGAAGGTCTACACTGATACTGATTGGGCTAGAAACATTGATGATAGAAAAAGTACAAGTGGAGGATCTTTCTTTTTAGGAGAAAGATTAGTGACATGGCTAAGTAAGAAACAAAATTGTATATCACAGTCTACTGTCGAGGCTGAATATGTTGTTGCAACTATGAATTGTACAAACACTGTATGGATCAAACAACTACTTCAAGGTATGCAAGAGGATATTACCGATCCAGTTACTACTTTCTTTGATAATACTAGGTCTATAAACATATCAAAGAATCCGGTGATGCATTCTAAGACCAAGCACATTTCTATCAAGTATCATTACTTGAGAGAACAAGTTAGGGACAAGCATGTGATGTTGGAGTATGTGAATTCAAAGGAGCAGTTAGAAGATATGTTTACCAAGCCACTAACGAAGGATGATTTTAAGTATCTTAGACGTAAATTAGGGCTCCTACCCCTATCCAACATTCACTAGAGTAAGATGCACGCAACATCAATTCTAGGATTCAATAGAATATCTATTTTTGTGAGTTGATGCTAATGTTCACACTTTAGGTGATGCCTTAAGTTGTGTGAAAAATAATTATGTATGAAATGAGTTATCAATACATGCAAGGTATAATCCACTACTTGAACAAGTATTCGTGAGTATGCACCTTTGGCATTGTTGTCAAAGAGGGAGAATGGTATGATTGATGAATACAAGATTGAGGGAGAATGAGTGGAAGATGTTAAAGAGAAAATGAGAAATGAACAAAGAGGGAGAACAAGATCAAATAGATCAGAGGGAGTAAAGAAATAACATAGATGTTAAAGTATGCCATCATCAATTGAGAGTGTTGCCATCAATGCCAAAGAGGGATATTGTTACTCAATTGATGGAGATGATGATGAAGACCGAGATCAGAGGTATAAAAGATTGTAGAAAGGATTAGCTCAGTTTTTAGTTTGTCATTAATGTCAATAAATTGATTTTTGGTTCATATTGAATCACCATATCTTTTAGAGGAGTTAATTGGGTAGTTAATAAAAATCAGACAATGATAAGGTACTATTGAGATAATTGTTTTCTACTTTATCAAGCCAATAAAGCAAATTGGTGAAGTCAGTAAACTAAATAGTTAAGTTATCGAGAAGAAAGAAGTTTGTCGGTAAAGGTTTGTGTAATTTGGCCAAGACACCGAGACATTGAGGCACTAAGCAGTGCATGTTAGTCACCGAGTTTAGAAGTTAGTTACCGAGCAGAACAGTTGTTAGAAACAAGGTAAGAACACATTTAATGGCGAGCAAAAGTGATATGGAAGATTCCAAGGATGAAGAAGAAGTTAGTTACAAGATCTACGTACAAGAAAATTCAAGGTACAGATCTATGGTATAGATTAAGCAGCAAAAGTGATGGTCTTACTTCCAAGAAAAGAGCAAATTTCAAGGTGATGCTAAAACGGTTAACCGAGTATCAAATTCATTGAATAAGTTCAAAAACTTGATTTGACGGATGAGAGTGATTGAAGGAAAACCTAATCAAGGAGATTAAGAGGCAAAAATAGAGTCTATTTAAAGGATAAATTTGAATAACACAAGGGATGGAAAGTTGAAGTGTGGATGTGCTACTGAGTGATGTAGCGAAGAACGTCAAATGGAGAAATCTAAATCTAGAGCGGAGACAGATGAAGTATTGATGCCATTAGTCTAAGAGCGTATAAGGGATCTGATCAAGCAAGAGGTAGTTGCAGTTTAAAAGACCAAATTATATATTCATTTCTCATTTACTTTTGCAACAAAGAAATCTCTTAAATGTGTGGACTTAATAGTCTTTTTGTAAAATCCTTGTGAAAGGTGACATTGTAAAAGAGTGTTCAAATCCCTCTAACAAGGCCACTCCTAACAGGGTGAAAATATTAATAGGTGTTGTTAGTAATAACTGAGAGAGGGGGGGGGGGGGGGAATCAGTGGCCTCAGTAATTTATCCAATTTAAACTTTAA
>MU223648.1:1111483-1146943 GCA_018584345.1 Thuja plicata
CCAACTGTACAAATCATTTACTTAACTGTGGTTGAATAAAACAAATCAAACAACTAGTTAAGTCTATCCTTTAGCTCTGCCAGCTAGATATTTTGTCATTTTCTGATCTCTCTGTTCTGTCGGTCAACTCTGCAGTTTGTCACCAGTGACAACTGCCAGTTCCGTTGGTGTCACTTCAGTTAGCGTCAGGATATCCGTCCATTGGGCATCATTGGATCTTGCTCAACGGGAAACACTATGTTTAGCTCACCGGGCATCCTTTGATTCTGCTTCGTCGGGCAACACTGTCTTCTTCTCGTCGGGCATCACTGTGACTTTTATCTCTGTCTTTACCGATGGTGTGCACTCCGCTGGTGTAGTCTGTCACTTAGTGAATACTTGACTTTTATGCATTGCTGAAAGCATAACCTTTATTCCATTTATTCTCTGAAGTCTTTGGCATTATGTATATGACCATACAGATGATATCAAGTTGACATCAATGACAATACAAACCATTAATAGATTTAATGTCTTGCATCATCTTAAACTTAATATAGTGAACCATTTAATCAGTTACATGTCATCAGGTGTGAGGTAAATCCCCTAACAGGGTCACATATAAAAATGTGCATTTTAATCTTTAACAAGATTGGCTTTTAACTAATCATACTTCATAAGAGTATTTTCATTTTGTGGGTGACAATTCCCACAAAGGTTTTTCGCAAATTGGGTTTCCTCATTAAATCTGGTGTTATGTGTGTTGAATGATTCATGTGAATGATATTTATTGTTTATTCAGGTTGTTGATTGAGTTATTGAAGTTATTGGTGATTTGGTTGCTACTGTAGTTTATTCTACCAAGTTGAATCAAAGTTAAGTTTTAAAGTTTATATTATTATAGTTTTCTGATTCACCCCCTATCAGTAAACCAATAGTTTACAAAATATTTTGAAACAAACTACATAATACTTTTCCAAATCTAAAGTAGGAATTTGAGTGAGTTTTGAAAGGTGAGGAGGAGAGGGTTGATTCTTATTCTTAACTGGGTTGAACTATAAAGAACCCCAACCATCATCACATGTCTTGGAATAAGAGGTTGGAACAGGTTTTTGGAAGAAGTTTAAACAAAAGACACACTAAGCTCGTTGGAGGCTTTAGTTTTTGAATTTGGGAACTTTACATTCTCTTGTAAAAGATGGTGTAAAGTCTAATGACCCAAAACCATCCTCTAAGAGTACCTCTTGAGGAGTAGGAGATGGTGTATCTACTTGTATTGGATAAGGAATGGAAGAATTTAAAGGAGATTTGGCTCCTAGGTTGGTTTGCAAAAAAATATTTAAGAATTTATCACCTTGTAGGTTATACTTCTTGTTTTATAGAGATAAACTTTAGGTTATGATGAAGTATGGAAGAGACTACTTAGCTAGAGTGAATCCAAGGTCTACCTAGAAGAAGGTCATAGGTGTGAGTATTAAGAATAAAATAGACATTTTTAAGTAAAATGAAATGACCTACCTTAATTGATAAAGAGATTGTACCTACTATAATTAAAAAGAACCACAATCATAAGAGGTTCATATTGGTTTTGAATCTCTATGAAAGGTAACGTATGTTGGGAAAACATAGTATCAGTATTGGTTACATGTATACACTCCAATAAGGCTGCTACATCATTAGGTCTCATAGAATGAGGAACACCAATTTTTTCTAAGCCTCTTGGAGAATTTCATGGTATGTAGGTGAAGTTTGAATCTCCCAAAGGAATATCTTATTAGGAGTAGTACAAAGTAGTTCAAAGATGAGGAGGTGGAGGAAGAAATGGTTGAGAAGGGGGAAGAACATTTTGAAATATTTCTTGTTGTTTCAAGTGTTATATTTGTGACATACTACATTATAATCCATTTTTTTAACATCTCTTACAACAATCACTGGATTATTTTTAGGTTGAGGGAC
This sequence comes from Thuja plicata, assembly GCA_018584345.1. NCBI lineage: Eukaryota > Viridiplantae > Streptophyta > Pinopsida > Cupressales > Cupressaceae > Thuja > Thuja plicata. Next base: position 1,113,419 of record MU223648.1, read on the forward strand.
ATCTTGACGAAGGTGGACAACAATGTTAGGCTTCACATGACCCAAATCAAGAATAAAGTTGACTTGAATATCTTTCTCAAGTTCTTTATCAACTATAGATTCATCTTTAGGAGAGAGTATTGAAAAAATTATTAGTAATATCACCCTCTTGCACCAAGAATCCTTATAAATAGGTTTACTTTTGGGAGAGAGATGAGAATGTTTCATCACTCATCTCTAGAAGAGAGATCATAAAAGTGAATGGTAGGAAAAGTGTCATGAAGGGACATCTTAATGGTGTCATCCTCTTGCTCCAAGATATCCTTATGAGTGATACAAACTTTAGGATAGGTGTACATATACATCATTAATGCTTCATGTCTTGAGGGAAGGTCATTGAAATGAATAGAAGGTAAAGTATCACTAAGGGAATTGTCAACCATATCAATCTCTTGTAACACAATATCATCCTCTTTACAAAGGTGATCTCATGATGGATGTTCATATTGGAAGAGTAGTAAACATCATTACTCAATGCTTCATATCAGAGAGAGAGAGAGAGAGAGAGAGAGAGAGAGGTGATAATATTATCTTCTTGCACAAAAATATCCTCATTAGGGAGAGAAAATTTGGGAGGGGTGTAAGGTGATATAAGAGAGGACAAATTAACATAACATGCATCAAATTTATTCATTTTAGTTTTACTAGGAAAGACTGTAATGCCCTACTCGGGAATCCTTGGACACAAGGAAAAAAACCATAGCTAAGGTAGAAATTTTTTTAAAGGAATTAACAATGCACAACATAGCATTAAGCGAAAGACTAACACAACTCCAAGAATTCCCAAGTAAGAATCATCACCATAATTCCTTACCGACTACATGATTAACATACATGGTTCATCCAAATGACTACATTATTCTACGATGATTATTTTTAAAACCCAAAATACAATTCCTACCATGATTAAATCATACAAGTTCATTTAACAGATTTAAAATGCAAAGACAACCACATATATCATTCACTTACGTAAAAACATCTGATACTCAAACTATTCTGATTGGGGAAGGTGTATCACTAAAAATGGTATCTGGAAAGACAACTTGCATCTTCTAGTCAAAGGCAATAATTCCCTCTATCCATAATATGAATAACACCAGTGAAAAGACATACAAGTATGTACTTATTGCCATACGAGAATCCATGGGTTTCCATACAAGTAACTACAAAAGCCCAATACAAGTAGCAGGAACTTGTATGAGACCCTGTAGTATCCCATATGAAAAACTACCCGGTCTCATACGAGAGACTATAGCTACTCGTACAAGATTCTTCCCTTCTGAACCAAAACTGAAAGTTAGAATATTTTAAGCCAAATACATAAAGTAACTCCACAACGGGGAGTGCCGGAAGCAGAAAAATTGAGGAGGTAGACACTCGATTGCCCCAAAAGCATAAATACAACAACCATGAAAGAAATAAACTTCTAAATCATCCATCATAGTTACATAAACATGAATACTAGAAACTGCATAAATCACTGTAAGTGCTAGGAAGAACAAGTGAGCAACAAGCTCCAATCCTGTAGCTGGAAGAAGATCATCTCTGTACACCAATCTCCAGCATTAGTATAGGTTAGCAACACAACCCATCCATGTGGTACCCATAGGCCCACCCCACTATGCTCATGGAGATAATGACCCAACCACAGTCACAAAAGACACACACACACACAAGAGGCTACACACACGCCAACCAATGCATAACTTAAGGTACACGAATGAACATGAATGTAATGCAGTATTCTAGGTCACTACAAAAGACAAACTAAGGATACTATGTAGGGAATCTGATGGAGTGTAATCGCTTGGCTCATACTAGCCCAAGTGGTATGTGGTACAGTAACTCAACTCCCTCGAGAGGCCTTGTATCGTGTCCTCGTACCAACTTGCGCAAGAGACTGGTTGCTATCAGACACCGCACCCTCGCCCTTGGTATTCCCAAGTGGCATATGGTATGGTAAATCTACTCCCTTGGGAGGTATCATACCATATAAGTGAACTCTTATCTTTTATTAAGTTTTATTACACATGTGTTTATTTGGTTATCACTTTATTAAACTTCTTCACGTTACCTTGTCAGCCACTTCCGAGTCGAGATAATCATGAGAAGCCACTCCACACGTCTACTCATACATACCCTTTCTCACCATACGACGAGTGCACTAGGGAATGCAAATTTACCCAACCCCCAAATGAACAAATACTCAACTGGCCTATATCCAGGAGTCCGGATCTTGTAAGATCCAACATAAGCACGCTCACGTGCATGTGGGTGAACACAACCAATACCATGTAAACAAGAAATGCAATGTTAAGTGTTACCTTCATTTTTCTCAGCTCTCAGTTTTAGTCTTGGTCAGTAAAAGTCTTTAAGTCAAAGTTGAACTTGAACTTTGTTAAGTTGGTTCAAGTTCAAGTTCAACCCGTTACCGCTTCTGAGTCTTGTAACACCCATGTTTGTCTATCCCTCAAAAGGTCTGTCAGTCTCAAAGATGAACCCGAACTTGAACCTATTCCTGAACCTTAAGTTAGTTCAAGTTCAAGTTCACGTTTGTAATATGATAGCTTATACACGAAGAATTCGGCGAGATTGTCTTCTCTTCCAAAAGAAGGTTTCTGTTTTGTAGCGCTCTGAGTATTTATTAAGTTTTGGAAACTGCTGTACAGAGATTGTCCCATTCAACTAGATGGCTCATGCATGTGAGAATTGGAAATGATAGTTGATGGTGTGATATAGAGGGAGTCATTAATATATAGATATGGCTATCAGAGATTTTCCTTGGGAATTGAGATATTCATGCCCAAATACCTGGTGGATTAATTAAGAGTGGCTGGACATGTCAAATCAATCATTCTTCCATTAAAACATTTATTATAGACATACTTCAAAGATTTATTAAGGATCCTAGAAGACATTTGTGAATAAATGAGGAATGATTAAGGCTTTTTTGTTAGTTATTTTGTCTGGAGAAGGAGGAGCGACGGAATTGGTAGTGAGAAATTTATAGAAAATTGGTGTGCAGGAAATCGGTGAGTTATCTTTCCCCTTTGCAGTTTTCAATTTTTAGAGGCTCTTTATGTGTTGTAAGTCTTTTCTCTTCATGTTGGTAAGATGCCGTTGTTCCATCCAAAACTTCTGAAAGAGGAGAGTAGAACCCACCTATTAGTTTCTCTTCCAGACATAGGGGATACCTTCTTGTTGAATGTAAACCTAGGGGAGCTTTGTTATAGAGTCCGAAATGCTTTCGAGGGTTCTTTTTCTAGGAAGCTAGTAGGAAGCAGACTTTTAGAAGCTGTTGCATTTCCTCCAGCTCTAAATTTCCCTAAACTAGTGTTGGAGTGTGCTAACAAATATGACACTAAGAATAGATGTTTTAAGAATGCGTCAGGAGAAATCTTGGTCAAAATCAGTTGAGAGACATTAATAGCGGCCCTGCAAATTCCAAATAAGGAGCCGTATGAACCATGGATTTATACGGAAGCAGGTCATGTGTACGAGGCAGATAAGAAAAAATTTAGCTCCTCGATAACCCAGGTATGGCTTGTGAAACCAGAGAAAGGAGGATCTAGGTTGCCAAAGCCTCTGAAAATTGAGCACCTTCGAAAGGACATAGCCGATATTGTGCTTCTTCTAAATAGGGTGAAAGGGAATCCCCGTGCATTTCATTGGGAAAACTGGATGTGCTGTTTCATCTAGAAGATTATAGAAGGAGATAAGTTTATTGACTGGGCTAACCTAATAGTAGAAAATCTCCACAGAGAACTCTTAAACGTGACTAATTTGACTACATTTTATATGTCTTCCTACCTTGTTTATGTCTTAGCATGTTGCCGAGCTTGGGAAGGATTACCTCATGAATTGTGGACAAGTGATATGAGGATATATGATTACTTCACATGCTTACAGAAGGAGAAGTTCTCCAGTATGTTCAAAACAATAAATGACAGATTTTTAGGAAAGTTAGTTTTTGAGTTGCGAGGGAAAGAAAATTGCAGGCTTTCTGAAGAAGCTAAGCAAGTGATCAATGTTTATGGCTGTCATTTCATACAGTTTCCAAGGTTTACCTATATTAGGGTTGGAGCATTTGATGAGGAATCCTTGTGGCTTCCTAGATTTTGTTTAGACGATGTAGTCTTAATGGAGCTATGTAGGCAGTTCGTTCTGGCTGAACAAAAGGCTGGGACCCCAAAGAAGACTTCAAGTGTTCTTTTCCCTATTGAATTAGCGTACTACAGGTGCAAAAGTTTCCAAGATGCTATGAATATAAAAGAAGAGTTGGATGCCCTCTGTTTACATACTTATAAACCCAGGGTCAATTTTGACTATAGATGATTTGCAGGAGAAAATTTCAATGTCCCAGAGACATTCATGCACATCCCTGAGTTAGAGGATTTTTGGGCCAGCTGTTCTGATGAACTAGAGGTAAGGAAAAAACTGTGGTCCCGGTTAACTTTGAAACAAATCATCACCTTCAAGCTGGATTTGGATATAGATGGGGTAGGGGAAGACAGTGAGATTGATGTCTTAGACTCTTAATACTCAGAGAAGGTTGAGGCCCTCCCTATTCCTGAGTTAGATTGGACGATGCCGGAAGAAGATGATTTTCATAAAAGAATGAAAAGGGTGATTGAAAGAACAAAAGCATGGTTGTTGAAGAAAAGAGTTTCTGTTACTCCTTTGCAGTCAGCTACGAAACAAGTAAAAACCAAAAAGAGGAGTTCAATGAAGAAGAAAACTTCTATTTTAACTAACTTAAGTGTTGATCAATGCTATGCAGGAAAAGCTAAACCTAAAGTCGAACCTGAACTTGAACCAATTTCTTGACAAGTTCAAGTTCAAGTTCAAGTTCAAGACCAAGCTGAATCCAGAGTCTGATTGACTAGATCAAGTCTAAGGGTAAAAGAAAGGGCTCAGAGGCAGAAAGCTACTCCTAGCATCATCATGGATTTAGACTCATCAGACCCTGATCCAAAAGCAGTTCCAGTTGAAGACCACAGGGTACCTGAGATGGCAGATGATCAACAAATATAGGAGGAAACAAAGGATACTCCGAAAGACTCACTAGCTCTTTTGAGTAACTATGATACTCAAAAGAAATCCTCTGCTACCCCACCATGGCTGGAGACCCCGATAGCCAAGAAAATAAATGTGGTTCCTTTATTAGTACTCGTTGATGATGTAGTAAGCAGGTATTTGGGAAAATCTTCTAAGGTTAAGAAAATGAAGATGGAATCCAGAATTGATTTTGATGAAAGTAGTGGTCACTCGATGGCAGAGATTGCAAAGCATAAAGAGGACAAAGCTGAAGGAGAGGATTTAGTCCAAGATTTTCAAATATCCAAATTGGATTTAGGGAGAGACACCAGAGCTGGTGATATGAGATTTTTTGAGGTGTCAAATAAGAAAATTGCCAATAGAGTCTGGAAAGATGCCAAGGACAAACATGAAATGAAAGAGGCTATGAAGAGTATGGCCCAATACATCAATGCCATCCAACATCCTGAACCCTTTCCTCTGAGTGAAATGTTGGCCTCCATTGATGTGAAATCCCTTGATAATCAATAATTTCTTGACCAAGTTCAAAGAAGCAAGGTGGTGAGAAAAGCATTTGATGATTGGGTAGAGCGCGTAAAATTAGAGGTTGTCAAGCAACTAAGTCATCTAGATCAAACCCATAATGAAGGAGATCACTTGGTAAAGAAAGCTAAAGCCAACATTGAAGAATGGGAGCTAGATAAGACTACCTGGACCAGAGAGCTCCATTGGATTGAAGAAGTTTAAGAGTACGGTTTAAAGAAGTTCCTCATGGAGAAGTCAGTGCCAGGACTGGATGACACAGTTCTTTATGTTATAAAGGAATGTATAGAATGGAGAAATGAAGCTGTGGCCATGGGGATTTCTGAAGTAAAGGATCTCATAAAGGGACTAAGAATGATTAAAGAAATCATCTCTAATGATATAAAATGGATTGATGAGTGGTGCCAGGAAGCTCAAGAGGAGTCAGATAAACCAGTTGTATATGTAATCAAGGATGTAAACACCTGGTTTGACAAGCTCAAAAGGATGAAGGCACCTACAGATGAGAATCTCACAAAAGTTGCACGGATAGAATCAATGATGATCCTTCAACAAGGTCATTTGGTTATGCACAAAGAAAAGGTAGTTGAGATCAAAAGGGAGAAAGAAGTCTGGAAATAGAGGATCAATTTTATTGGTTTTCCACACCAATTGGTAATATCCGTGTTTATAGCCACATTTAAAGATTGGAATGAAACGCGACTTGTGGCAACCTCGACTCCTTAACCGTCTGGAACACTTGGCAACTTCTTGAAGGCATTTTTTGTTCCCAGTCCAGTTTTTTTTTCTTAATGCTTAGGATAGTTATTGGATCTAGAAATATTTACTTTGAAGAAAGAAAATTTTTACTAAGCTAGTTGTTAAAGCCTTGTGTGGCTATTTATTGAAAAAATTTTAACTGCTTAAGGGTTCGGCTCTCAGAGTTTGAGAGAAACTATTTTCTACAAACTTAACTTCAAGTTTTCTGAAGACTGATATTACAGAATATATGAAATATCCTATGGTGTTACGTATATGTTTAAGCTTTTAAAATGATAAATACTATTGTTTATCTTATTTGATTTATTTTCTTGTGGAGATAAGTTGTGTTGAATAAAGCTTAACTATGATATGGATGGATTCTATTCCTAGAAGTGACAGAGAGAATTGTTGTTGAAGTTTAGACTCAAGAAATTTAAAGTTTGAGATTGGGATAGAAGTAGATGTTTTTCTCTAAAATCTGCACATTCTTTTCATGTTGATGGACTTAGTATTTTCCTTAAGTGTTTTCTGGTGAAAAGCACACATGATGTTACTTTTCTATGTTCAATAAGATCATATTGAAAATCTTTTTTTTTATAAGGTAGCTGCACCTTGTAATTTGTAGAGAGTTTTCTTTTAGCAACTCATTTGTTAGTGTTAAGATTTTTTCTCTTCTTCTCATTCTTTAAAAGAGTCTGAGATTAATTTAGAGAAAAGGGAAAAACTGTATGAGAACAATTTTTGGCGACTTTGCTGGGGAGAGTCTAAGAATAGACCAGGATTGGTATTTTTGCATTCAATGATCAACTATGGTGTTACCTACTGAAGTTATCCCTGGTTGACAAGAACTTCCTCTGATTTTTCAACCAGGCCTTGATTTTTTTGATACTCAAGAGGACATAATCACTGACCTTAATGCAGCAGCTTGGAAACTGAGAACGAACAATCATCAATACCATCAAGTAAGGTTATTCCTCTAGGAAGAGGAAGAAATTGGAGAGTGGCTCAGAGGTTTGCCTGTAGCCTAGGAGGCTACTGTAGTTGACAGGGAAATTCAAAGGCCCTGAGAATAATTGTTTTTTTTATTTGTTCTAGTTTAACTCAATAAGCTGGCTGATAAAAGATTTACAAGGGGAGATAGAGAAAAAGGTCTTGTAGATTCTGATTTTGAAGATTTAGCGAAGCTTGATTTTAAACCCCAGACTCCTTCCAGGAAAAGACATTATAAGACTGCTAATAGACCTTCTTCTGCCACTAAGTCTCCTCCTCTAACCACTTTTAGTTCCTTGGTCTCACCAGGAACCATAGCTCTCACTTTTGCAAATTTACAGCCCTTGAATTTTATCTTACCTCCCATGGCACACAATAAACCCTGGGGTGTGGCCGTAGGACCTTTAAGCTTAGGAGAAAATCTGGGAAACCTACCTAAAGGTCATGACATCCTACCCAAGTTTAGTGGCGATGGAAAGAAAACCCTCGAGGATCATCTAAAATCTTTTAACACAACATGCAGAGTTTTAGCAGTGGGCACTCCAGATGTGGCTGTCAGGATTTTTGTCTTGACCTTAACTGAGGCTGTAGCCGAGTGGTTTCACAGTCTACCGCATGCCTCCATTACTGATTGGGATTCTATGAAAACATCATTTGAGACAAGGTTTAAATTGACTGATGATGCAAATACTCTTCTGATTCAATTAAGTCAAATGAAGAAGGAGATTCAAGTACCTATGAGGGAGTTTGTGGCAAGATTCAACAAGGGAATTCAAGTGTTTCCAGCAAGTAGACCCAATGATGAAAATCAGAAAGGTTTTTTATTAAATGCTATGCCTCCTGATGTTGCTTTTCCTTTAAAAAGAGATAGGCCAACCACCTTAGCAGCTACCTAGACTCTCACCATTGAACTGGAGGATGATCTCATAACAAATGGAAAATGGAGAAAAGATGTTCAAGTATCTAGCTCTCAACCTTCTACTTCCTCATCGTCAGACACTGTGATTCAAAGACTGATGAATGACTTGATAACCATCAAGCGGCAATTGCCTAAAACTACCAGTCCCTATCAAGATATCCCATAGAAATATCCAATTCAGGGATCCTCAAACTCTGGAAAGAAATTCAATTTGCCTCCTACTCAACAGAGACTGCAAATTGAACCTCCACCGAATAAAAGAATTATGTGTGTTTTCCATCTTACCGATGAGCATGAGGGAGTTTCATGCCCTGAAAATATAAGACACACACAACTTGAAGCTGAGAAGGAAGCAACAACAAAGGTGAATGTTGAAGACATATCCTCTAAGCTGCCTGGCGACTCTGGAAACTTTTACCTTGAATATGAACCAGACTTCGAAAAGAGGGGAGACATATTGGTAAGTTCAAAGGATACCTCTTGCTCAGTTTTGAATAGAAACCAGCGTGGAGGAAAAGTGAGTAATTGGGCAAATGCAGTAGTTAAAGGTAGTGAAGGGAAAGCCAATGATCATCCAAAGATCCTAAAAGTAAGCAGTTTGGAGGAACAAGTCATGAAAAGGTCTAAATTTGATTCCCCTTTTTGTATAGTTGATTTTTGTAAAACTTCAAAAGTGCAAATTTCTGTTGCAGAATATCTAAAAATGAATCCTTGGGAGTTAGATAAATTGGTTACTTACGTCAAAGGTTCTCCTATCGAACCTAGGGTCCAACAAACAAACAATGCATGTTTTAAAGGATAGTCTCTAAAGAAGGAAGAGACAGTTGAGCAAAAGCCTGCCGAGAAGCCCGTTCCTACTATTCCTATTGGCTTGAAACCTGAACCTTTTTATGTGTCCCTATTCATTCATGGCTTCAAACTAAACAACTATATCATTGATTTAGGGGCGTTGGATAATATTATGCCTTCATCTATGGCCAAAGAATTGGATCTCCCCATGACTGATACCTTTGGGCACTGCTATTCTATGGATGCCAAACAAGTCCCGCTCCTAGGTCAAATCAAAGATGCCCAGGTTGCTTTGGCAGCTTTCCCAGATAAGAGATTGAAATTAACCATCCAAGTAGCTAATATTCCAGCTAGCTATGGTATGCTTCTTAGTAGAACCTTTTGTAGGGATCTTGGTGGTGAAATAAAGTTGGATTGGTCTCATGCCATAGTCCCTATAGGGAATAAGAAAGTTACTCTTCTTCTAGAACCCAAATCCAAATACACGGTGTTTCCCTTAGAAGACCCTAAATCCTAGATCTTGTACCAAGAATCTGAGTTTACTAATTATGTTATCTTACCAGAGGATAATGTCCCAAATCCAGTGGTTGCAGATGAAGAAGTTCCTTGGACTCTTGAATTTGATGGAAGTTGCTCTTCTACAGGCTCAGGGGCTGGAGTAGTCCTCATTTCCCCTGCTGGACTCAAATTCCATTTTTCATTCAAACTCATGTTCGAGAACACTAACAATACGACAGAGTATGAAGCTCTACTATTAGGTTTAGAAGAGGCCAAGAAGAAGGGGATTAAACTTTTAAAGGCACGTGGTGATGCAGAACTTATTGTCAAACAGGTCAAGAACATGTTTTCAGTGAAGAATGAGAGAGTGAAGCACTATAGAAATAGAGTGTGGGATGAAATCGAGTGGTTCAAAGCCTTTTCAATTGAAGAAATTCCTAGGGAATATAACTCAAGAGCTGATTCTCTTATAGGGTCAACATCCTTGCTCATACCACACCCATACTTTACAAAAGATCGTTACACCATTGAAGTCATTCATAGGCCTAGTGTTCCTGATAATGCCTATTCCTAGCAAGTATTCAGAGATGAAGCTCAAATAAATGAATTTCTGCAGGGTTTGGATAAGTTTTCAACCAATTATTATGAAGGGTCAGAGTCTGAGTGCCATGAATTCTGTCCAGGGAAGAAATCTAGTGCTTCAAAAGAAGTGATTCAACTCAAAGGAAATTCCATACCCAAAGGATTGGTGGAGTTAAAGAGGTTGTTTGATAGGAGAGATTGTTATTTAAATTCACCCGACATCCCAGACACCATTATGAAAAAATTAATATTGGTGATGAGTTCAATCCCAGGATGGTTAACTTGGGGGTGTGTTGTGATGAAGATGAAAGAGTTCATTTCACTAAGTTGTTGAAAGAATATGGTGATGTATTTTCTTGGAGCTATGATGATTTAAGGAACTTCAGGCAAGGACAATTTACACACCATATTCCCTTGAAGCCCGGTGCGTCACCATTCCGTCAAAAATTGAGAACATACAATCTGAAGGTGTCGCATGCCATTTTTAATGAGATTGACAAAATGCTTCAAGAAAGAATTATCTTTCCAATACATCATTTCACATGGGTGGCCAACATTGTTCCTGTGTGGAAATGGAATGGAGAAATTAGAATATGCGTGGATTTTAGGAACCTTAATCAATCAAGCCTTAAAGATAATTTTTCCTTACCTATGATGGACCAGATTCTTCAAACGGTAGCTGGCTCGGAGATGTTGTCATTGCTTGATGGTTTTTTAGGCTATAACCAAATCAGTGTTGCAGAGGAAGATCAGCACAAAATAGCCTTTACCACACCGTGGGGCACATTCACCTATAGGAGAATGCCTTTTGGCTTAATTAATGCTGGAGCCACATTTCAGAGGGACATGAATTCCACTTTCAGCCATTTGTTAAACAAGACCATCACCATTTACTTGGATGACATGATAGTTTTCTCTAGGAAGTGTAAGAAGCACCTAAAGGACTTGAATGAAGTTTTGCAAAGGTGTAGGGATCACGGTGTTTCCCTGAATCTAAAGAAGTTAATTTTCTGTGTGACAGAGGGTAAGTTGCTGGGTCATTTAGTTTCAAAGGAGGGCATTAAAATCAATCCAGAAAGAGTCAAAGCTATCCAACAGCTATGTCTAGCTATTAATCAGAAAGGGATTAAATATTTTTTTCGGTCAAGTTAACTTCTTGAGGAAGTTTGTACCTGATTTCGCTGAGACATCAAAACCAATGGTAGACCTGTTAAGTGAGAAGGAGAATTTCAAGTGGGATGAACCAGCTGTCAAATCATTTGGTAAGATTAAGGAAGCCATAGCCAATGCTCCAACATTGATACACCCAGATTTCAAAAAATATTTTATCATCTACTGTTATGCATCAAAACACACAATGTCTGGGGTGCTATTCCAAAAAAATGACAATGGTGAAGAAGTGCCTATCTCCTTAATGAGTGTACCACTCAAGAAACATGAGTTACACTATTCACAAATAGAAAAATAGGTGTTCACAGTAGTGAAGATAGTTAAACAATTATGATACTACATACTTCATTCACATTCTATGGTCTTTGTTCTGAATTCTGCTATCAAGACCATCCTTACTCAGCAAGAAGTTGCAGTGAATAATAGGGCTAACTGGGTTGTAAAGGTGCAAGAGGTTGATTTGGAGATTAATCCTACAAATCTGGTGAGAGGACATGGCCTGTGTAAACTGATGGCTAAGAATCAAGAAGAATAAAGTTTACCCAATTGCCTGTTCATAGCGACAAATGACTCATGGTTTTCAGACGTAGCTTTCTTTCTGACCTATGGAGAGCCTCCAGAACACCTATCAACTAAAGAGAGAAGAAATCTAAGGTTGAAGGCAGCAAAGTATGTCATAGTAGATAATGTTCTGTATAAAAGGGGATTGGATGGGATGTTTTTGCGATGTGTTGACAAGGAACAACAACATAAGTTATTGCAATTGTTTCATAATGAAGCATGCAGGGGACACTATTCTTCTTCTATGAAAACCTTTAAGATACTGAGAAATTGCTACTATTGGCTCAGAATGTTTAAAGATGCATACAAGTGGGTGGCGAATTGTGAGAAGTGTAAACTTTTCTCAGGAAAACCTCAGTTGGCTGCTTTACTGCTAAGACCTGTGATTATCAAAGAGCCCTTCCAACAGTGGGGGTAAGATTTTATTGGTCCAATAAAACCAACTTCTAGTGGTAGAAACACACATATCTTGACAATGATTGATTACTTTATCAAGTTCATGGAGGCGATACCAATCAAAGTAACCACTTCTGAGATAGTCTATAGATTCATAAAAGAAAACATTGTCACTAGATTTGGAGTTCCCCTGAAGATAGTGGCTGATAATGCTCAAAATTTCTCCTCTCGAGAGATTCAACTCTTCTACTATAATCATGGTATAAATTTATCTCAGTATTCAGATTATTTTCCGCAAGGAAATGGCCAGGCATAATCTACAAACAAGAACCTGATTAACATCATGAAGAAACTGGTAGATGAAAAGGGAAAAGACTGGCACAAGAAGTTATACGAGGCATTGTGGGCAGATAGAACCTCTCCAAAAAGGGATATTGGTATGATGCCATTTGAATTAGTCTTCAGAGTTGAAGCATAGCTGTCACTTCCATTAGAACTAGCCTCTGCCAAGTTACAAAGGTGCATTGAGAATGAAGTCTTCCAAAATTCATTGGAGAAGAGGATTTTATATCTGTCAAAAATAGAAGAGAGGGTAGAGTTAGTAGATGACATCACCAGCCATTAGTTGAAGGTGAAGGAGATTTTTGACCACCGTGCTAGGCCAAGAAAATTTATGGTGGGCGATAAGATCCTTCTCTGGGATAAGCGCAGAGAGCCAAGAGGAGGACATGGCAAGTTCGAGTCTCTCTGGAAGGGACCGTTTGAGATCTATCAAGCTCTAGGTCCGAATGAATTCAAGCTGAAATATATTGACAAAGATGAACTACCCCTGTCCTATAATGGGAAGGATCTCAAGCTTTACCAGTTGTAAGTCTTTTCTTTTCCTTGCCTGTATATAAAGTTTTGGCTTGTGTTTGTAGGAGTAGAAGTTTTTGTTGTGATAAGTTGGCCTGGTTTAATAAGGTTCAAATTTTCTTGTCAATTGAGTTTATAGATTCATTCCTCAGTCCTAAGAAGTCCTGGTCCCCAGTCAAAGCCAGATGTTACCTTCATTTTTCTCAGCTCCCAGTTTTAGTCTTGGTTAGTAAAAGTCTTTAAGTCAAAGTTGAACTTGAACTTTGTTAAGTTGGTTCAAGTTCAAGTTCAACCTGTTACCACTTCTGAGTCTTGTAACGCCCATGTTTGTCTATCCCTCAAAAGGTCTGTCGGTCTCAAAGATGAACCTGAACTTGAGCCTAGTCCTGAACTGTAAGTTAGTTCAACTTCAAGTTCATGTTTGTAATATGATAGCTTATACATGAAGAATTCGACAGGATTGTCTTCTCTTCCAAAAGAAGGTTTTGGTTTTGTAGTGCTCTGAGTATTTATTAAGTTTTGGAAGCTACCATATAGATATTGTCCCATTCAACTAGATGGCTCATGCATGTGAGAATTGGAAATGACAGTTTATGGTGTGACGTAGAGGGAGTCATTAATATACATATATGGCTATCAGATATTTTCCTTGGGAATTGAGATATTCATGCCGAAATACCTAGTGGATTAATTAAGAGTGGATGGACATGTCAAATCAATCATTCTTCCATTAAAACATTTATTATAGACATGCTTCAAAGATTTATTAAGGATCCTACAAGACATTTGTGAATAAATAAGGAATGATAAAGACTTTTTTGTTAGTTATTTTGTCTGGAGAAGGAGAAGGAGTGACGGAATTGGTGGTGAGAAATTTACAGAAAATTGGTGCGCATGAATTTGGTGAGTTATCTTTCCCCTTTGCAGTTTTCAGTTTTCAGAGGCTTTTTCTATGTTGTAAATCTTTTCTCTTCATATTGGTAAGATGTCATTGTTCCATCCAAAACTTTCGAAAGAGGAGAGTAGAACCCACCTGTTAGTTTCTCTTCCAGACATAGGGGATAGCTTCTTGTTGAATGTAAACCTAGGGGAGATTTGTGATAGAGTCTGAAATGCTTCCGAGGGTTCTTTTTCTAGGAAGCTAGCAGGAAACAGACTTTTAGAAGCTGCTGCATTTCCTCCGGCTCTAATTTTCCTTGAACTGGTGTTGGAGTGTGCTAACAAATATGACACTAAGAATAGATGTATTAAGGATGTGTCATGAGAAATCTTGGTCAAAATTTGTCGAGAGACATTAATGGCAGCCCTGTGAATTCCAGATAAGGAGCCGTATGAACCATGGACTTATGCAGAAGTAGATGATGTGTACAAGGTAGATAAGAAAAAATATAGCTCCTCAATAGCCCAGGTATGGCTTGAAAAACCAGAGAAAGGAGGATCTAGGTTGCCAAAGCCTCTGATAATTGAGCACCTCCAAAAGGACATAGCCGATATGGTGCTTCTTCTAAATAGGGTGAAAGGGAATCCCCATGCATTTCATTGGGAAAACTGGATATACTGTTTCATCTAGAAGATTATAGAAGGAGATAAGTTTATTTACTGGGCTGACCTAATAGCAGAAAAGCTCCACAAAGAACTCTTAAACGTGACTAATTTGACTGCATTTTATATGTCTTCATACCTTGTTTATGTCTTAGCATGTTGTCGAGGTTGGGAAGGATTACCTCATGAATTGTGGACAAGTGATATGAGGATATATGATTACTTCACATGCTTACAGAAGGAGAAGTTCTCTAGTGCGTTCAAAATAGTAAATGACAGATTTTCAGGAAAGTTAGTTTTTGAGTTGCGAGGGAAAGAAAATTGTAGGCTTTCTGAAGAAGCTAAGCAAGTGATCAATGTTTATGGCTGTCATTTCATACAGTTTCCAAGGTTTACCTATCTTAGGGTTGTAGTGTTTGATGAGGAACCCCTGCGGCTTCCTAGATTTTGTTTAGACGATGTTGTCTTAATGGAGCTATGCAGGAAGCTCGTTCTGGTTGAACAAAAGGCTGGGACCCCAAAGAAGACTTCAGGTGTTCTTTTCCCTATTAAATTAGGGTACTACAGGTGCAAAAATTTCCAAGATGCTATGACTATAAAAGAAGAGTTGGATGCCCTCTATTTACAAACTTATACTCCCAGTGTCAATTTTGACTATAGATGCTTTGCAGGAGCAAATTTCAATGTCCCAGAGACATTCATGCACATCCCTGAGTTAGAGGATTTTTGGGCCAATTGTTCTGATGAACTAGAGGTAAGGAAAAAACTGTGGCCTTGGTTAACTTTGAAACAAATCATCACCTTCAAGTTGGATTTGGATATAGACGGGGTAGGGGAAGATAGTGAGATTGATGTCTTAGACTCTCAATACTCAGAGAAGGTCGAGGCCCTCCCTATTCCTGAGTTAGATTGGACGGTGCTGGAAGAAGATTATTTGCATAAAATAATGAAAAGGGTGATTGAAAGAACAAAAGCATGGTTGTTGAAGAAAGAGTTTCTGTTACTCCTTTACAGTCAGCCACGAAAAAAGTAAAAACCAAAAAGAGGAGTTCAACGAAGAAGAAAACTTCTATTTTAACTAACTTAAGTGTTGATCAATCTTGTGCAGGAAAAGCTAAACCCAAAGTCAAACCTGAACTTGAACCAATTTCTTCACAAGTTCAAGTTCAAGTTCAAGTTAAAGACCAAGCTAAACCCGAAGTCTGATTGACCAAATCAAGTCTAAGGGTAAAAGAAAGGGCTCAGAGGTAGAAAGCTACTCCCAGTGTCATCGTGGATTTAGACTCATCAAACCATGATCCAAAAGCAGTTCCAGTTGAAGACCACAGGGTACCTGAGATGGTGGATGATCAACGGATACAGGAGGAAACATAGGATACTCTGAAAGACTCACTAGATCTTTTGAGTAACTATGATACTCAAAAGAAATCCTCTGCTACCCCACCATGGCTGGAGACCTCGATAGCCAAGAAAATAAATGTGGTTCCTTTATCAGTACCCGTTGATGATGTAGTAAGTAGGTATTTGGGAAAATGTTCTAAGGTTAAGAAAATGAAGATGGAATCCAGAATTGATTTTGATGAAAGAAGTGGTCACTGGATGGTAGAGATTGCAAAGCCTAAAGAGGACAAAGCTGAAGGAGAGGCTTCAGTCCAAGATTTTCAAATATCCAAAGTGGATTTAGGGAGAGACACCAGAGCCGCCGATATGAGATTTTTTCAGGTGTCAAATAAGAAAATTGCCAATAGAGTCTAGAAAGATGCCAAGGAAAAATAGGAAATGAAAGAGGCTATGAAGAGTATGACCCAATACATCAATGCCATCCAACATCCCGAACCCTTTCCTCTGAGTGAAATTTCAGCCTCCATTGATGTGAAATCCCTTGATAATCAACGATTTCTTGACCAAGTTCAAAGAAGCAAGGCGGTGAGCAAAGCATTTGATGATTGGGTAGAGCGCGTAAAATTAGAGGTTGTCAAGAAGCTAAGTCATCTAGATCAAACCCATAATGAAGGAGATCACCTGGTAAAGAAAGCAGAAGCCAACATTGAAGAATGGGAGCTAGATAAGACTACCTGGACTAGAGATCTCCATTGGATTGAAGAAGTTGAAGAGTACGGTTTGCAGAAGTTCCTCATGGAGAAGTCAGTGCCAGGACTGGATGACAAAGTTCTTTATGTTATAAAGGAATGTATAGAATGGAGAAATGAAGCTGTGGCCATGGGAATTTCTGAAGTAAAGGATCTCATAAAGGGGCTAGGAATGATTAAAGAAATAATCTCGAATGATATAAAATGGATTGATGAGCAGTGCCAGGAAGCTCAAGAGGAGTCAGATAAACTTATTGAACAGGTAATCAAGGATTTAAACACCTGGTTTGACGAGCTCAAAACAATGAAGGAACCTACAAATGCGCATTTCACAAAATTTGCATGGATAGAATCAATGATGATCCTTCAGCGAGGTCATTTGGTTATGCACAAAGAAAAGGTAGTTGAGATGAAAAGGGAGAAAGAAGTCTTGAAACAAAGGATCGATTTTATTGGTTTGCCACACCAATCAGTAATATCCGCGTTTACAACCGCATTTGAAGATTGGAATGCAGCGCGTCTTGTAGCGACCTCAACTCCTTAACCGTCTAGAACACTTGGCAACTTCTTGAAGGGATTTTTTGCTCCCAGTCCAGTTTTTTTTTCTTAATGCTTAGGATAGTTATCGGATCTAGAAATATTTACTTTCAAGAAAGACAATTTTTACTAAGTTAGTTGTTGAAGCCCCGCGTGGCTATTTATTGAAAAAAATTTAACTGCTTAAGGGTTCGGCTCTCTGAGTTTGAGAGAAAATATTTTCTAAAAACTTAACTTCAAGTTTTCTGAAGACTGATATTACAGAATATATGAAATATCCTATGGTGTTACATATATGTTTAAGCTTTTAAAATGATAAATACTATTATTTATCTTATCTGATTTATTTTCTTTTGGAGATAAGTTGTGTTGAATAGAGCTTAACTATGATATGGATGGATTCTATGCTTAGAAGTGACAGAGAGAATTGTTACTGAAGTTTAGACTCAAGAAATTTAAAGTTTGAGATTGGGATAGAAGTAGATGTTTTTCTCTAAAATCTGCACATTCTTTTCATGTTAATGGACTGAGTGTTTTCCTTAAGTGTTTTATGGTGAAAAGCACACATGATGTTACTATTCTATGGTGAATAAGATCATATTAAAAATATTTTTTTTAGAAGATAGGTGCACCTTGTAATTTGCAAAGAGTTTTCTTTTAGCAACTCATTTGTTAGTGTTAAGATTTTTTCTCTTCTTCTCGTTCTTTAAAAGAGTCTGAGATTAATTTAGAGAAAAGGGAAAAACTGTATGCTAACATTAAGCAAGGGGTTAGTTCTAGGGAATGAAACAAGGACTTACAAAACTCACTCGGGAAAACACAACCAAGTGGAATCTGCAAGAGATAAACAAAAATGGACAAAATTGATTAAAGGCCAAATCCACCAAAAGACACTGACGGAGTACTTTTGGGTTGGGATATGAAAATACTTGGAATTTAATCTATCCATTCCAACTCCACAATCCCACTCCTTATAACAAAGGATACCAAAAATATAATTTAAAACACGTTAGCAAGGCAACATACAAGAACTGGGCGACACACAAAATGAGATAGTGCCAAAAACACCCAAAATTCAAACTTCTTAGAATTTGACAAAATAAAAAATCCATTTCTAAAAAATGCCCAAACTACCAAAAATAAATTAAAATTTAAGTTCTGGGAACATACACAAAATTTGACAACATAACTAGGTAAAAGCTTCAATTTCTAAAGTATGAAATTACATAAATACTAATGCCTACCCAACCGGGCCATGTAGATGCATAAAAATATAGGGTAACACTATTTCTCAAGCCCCAAACATTTAGCCATCGAAATAATGAACAAAAATGAAGTAAAACAATGGAAATGAGAAAGCCCTACCTCACTCCAAACACTCAAAAATTGGAATGAAGAAAGAAAAATGAAGAGAACTCCAATCAAGCTAAAAATCATGGAGAAGATGGATATCCCCGCTATGAATCCAATGAGCCTATCCTCGTGACAATCTGATGAAATAATTTCCCACAACGAGCAAAAAATGAAATTCTCCAAAGAGGGGTTTTGGAGCAAAACTCAACTTTCCAAAAACATAAAATGAAAAAGTGAAGTTAAAAACTCACTTTCGCCTAATATAAGCTCTTTTATAAAAGTGACTTATAAATTATAATATTAAACCAATTAATAAACTAATTGGTTAAATCCCAAAACCAATTAAACAATTCCAGGTATTTGAAATTTTAACTACGACAAATTAGCTAGAAAATAATTAAAATAAAACCAAACATTAAAATTCCCCCGAAACAATTAAATCAACATTAAATTAAATAATTTACGCAACAAATGTGGAACCTTAAATGCACAGACACGTTCACTGGTCAATTCACATAATACATTATGAATCCGGATTTACTAAAATAACTAGAGGGTTAATAATAATAGCAAAACTACATATACATCGCCCATACAGGGACGCCATTGGCTCAACATGAACGGTCAAGGTCACTATCTCATGGTGCCATTGTCAGGGATATAGGTACACACTTAAATCCTGTACTTAGGATGAATGCATCTGGTACCTATTTAGTAAACAAGAAATCATCAAGTGTAGTTTCCCAATCATATAAATAACCGAAGAACAAACAAACACATAATTATGTTGAAGGAGAACATGACATCGTGTAGATCTCGCAAGCAAGTGACTATGACTCTGTCTCACTTTGTACTAGCAGCAACATGCAAAATGCATAATGGTGGTTTAGTACAACATCACAAAATATATAATCATATGATAAATCATTAAAATTTAAAGTATTAAATAACCTTTTACAACCATTTGAGCATATATCTACAGAAAGTAAAAGAAAAATATCCACAACATAAATGCACCATAACAAGAAGTTCAATTACATCCATCAAATACAAATATATTCCTCAGTCCAAGTCCAAA
Source organism: Thuja plicata (assembly GCA_018584345.1). Classification (NCBI taxonomy): domain Eukaryota; kingdom Viridiplantae; phylum Streptophyta; class Pinopsida; order Cupressales; family Cupressaceae; genus Thuja; species Thuja plicata. The sequence continues at coordinate 1,133,142 of MU223648.1, forward strand.
TATAAAATAAAACAGATATCATCATAAGGCATCATGCCACATAACTAGCATCATCATGTAGATATGATCAAATTGAATAGCAACATCACCTAGAATCAAACAACTATGATACTGATAAACAAAATAATGTAAAGTCATCAAAGCATCTCATCATGCAAATAAAATGGTCAATAAAAAAAGTGTCTCTCGATCAAAATAGCCATGGGATAGAATGTAAACACAGGAGGCACTACATCCTCCCCCACTAGGTATAGACTTACTCTTGGAAGCCGACAAAAAGGTATGGTACAAATATCTGAACCACGAAGCATCCTCCCATGTGGCAGAAGTCTCATCACTCGGGTCCCATTGGACGCTTACCTGATCTATGTCTTGACCTCTGAGGGTCAGCCTCCGATGCTGAAGAATGCAGATGGGTTCCAAAGACAAATACCCATCCTCTACCTGTAAAGCATCCTAATCAAGAATATGGGTCACATTAGGAATATACTGTCTCAACACAGAAATGTGAAAAACATCATGGATATGCGATAGGATAGGTGGCAACACCAAGCGATAAGCAAAAGGACCAATCCTCTCGAGGATCTCAAAAGGTCCAAACAAGTGTGAAGCTAACTTAGAGCCTTTTCGATATCAGATGGGGCTCTTCTGTGGACAAACTCTAAAAACACTCAGTCTCTAATAGAAAAGTGACGATCTAGCCTATGGGCATCAGCATACTTCTTCTACCGATCCTAAGTAGTAACCAAATGCTCTCTAATAGGAACCACCTATTGCTCCATATCATGAAGCATCTCCGGACCCAAAACTACTCAATCCTCTAACCAATCCCAACTCGAAGGAGTACGACACAGCTTGCCGTATAAGGCCTGAAAATATGACATGCCAAGAGAACTATGGTACCCATTATTATAAGAAAACTCAAGAAAGTACAAATAGTCCTCCCACCTCGTTTAGTGATCCATCACGTACATGCAAAGAATTTCATTAAGAACTTGATTCACCCACTCTGTCTGTCCATCTATCTCTGGGTGATAAGCAGAACTAAAATTGAACTGTGTGCCCAAGATATTCTAAAGAGATGTACACAGTGCTAAAGTGAACACTGGATCCCTATCTGAGATAATGCAACTGAACAATATCTTCCAAGAACACATTTTCTATCGAGGTAATAGTGTATGATGCCCTCATGGGTGAAAAGTGAGCTACCTTGAACAACTTGTCCACTGGTACCATAATGGCATCATGGTGACATAATGACATAGGCAACCCCATGATAAAATCAATAGATATGGTGTCCCATTTCCACTTGGGAATGAAATGTGGCTACAAAAGACCCGCAGGATGCTGATGCTCTACCTTCACTCTCTAAGACTCAAGGCATCGAGTAAAAAAATCAGAAACATTACACCTCATACCTAACCAAAAGTATAACTATCTGAGGTCTGCATGGATCTTCTTGATTCTAGGATGTGTGGAATATGGTGCACGATGTCTAAGGAAACTACAGGGTCTACAAGGTAGACTGTAATCCATCAGGCGATTCATCTCCCAAATGGAAGACAAGTGTCACCCATTCCGACACATATTGCATAAAGACATGATCTTTATATGGACAAAACAATGCGAGCAAGCGTTTCAAACCTTGAAGGATTATCTATTGAAGTCCCCTAGATTGGTGCCACCAATTAAAGGTAGGCCACTCCTCTTATATATCTCAGTAATGGAGTCAACACTAGGTGTTCTCTTGGCACAACATGATGACTAGGGCAAGGAAAGAGATATTTATTACCTCAGAAGAGCACTAGTGAGCTACAAGCAAAATTATTCAACAATTGAAAAGTGATGTCTTGTAGTTGTCTTTGCTTCCCAAACTTTAAGACATTACATGCAGAGTCAACAAACAAAGATCATAGCACACATAGATCCATTGAAGTACTTGTTAAGTAAAGCAACACTAACACGATGACTTGCCAAATGGGTCATGGTCTTAAGTGAATTTGACATAGAGTACTTGGATCAAAAGGCTATCAAAGGGAATTTAATTATAGATCAACTAGCGGAGGTACCAATACAAGATCATCAAACTATAGTGTCTAACTTTCTAGATGAATTGATCCTCACAGTACAACCAAAAATAGAGGTATGAAAAATATTCTTTGATGGGTCATATACAAACCATGGTGTAGGAGCAGGGATAGTACTCATTAATCCACATAATGACGCAATTCCTAAGTCTTTTCAACTCAAATTTCCATTCACAAAAAAATAGACGAGTATGAAGTTCTGGTCATTGGATTGAAGAAAACTATACAATGGAGGATAAAGAACCTAAGAGTCTATGGTGATTCCCAATTAGTCATCAGTTAGGTCAACAAGGACTACATGAAAAAAGATGAGAAACTGATCCCATATAGAGAGTTGATGGACAAGCTATGGGCTTCTTTTCATTTCATTGTATTTGAATAGGCTCCAAGGGTTCAAAACAAAGCAGCGGATGTGATGGATACTATAGTATCCTTGATCAACATTCCAGGTAACGAAACTAGATTCCAATTTCTAGTAGAACAACTAATGATTCTGACACATAGAGCTCTGATAACAGAGTCAGCGTGCATCCTTGTTGGTCCTAAGTCCCCATGGTACCATGATGTATATAATTACATCCAAAATTATTCCCTACCACCTAACCTATCTAGAAACCAAAAGGAGTCCCTCATCTGACAATCCTCTAGGTGCACTCTTCTTGCTAATACTATGTATAGAAGAAGTCTAGATGGAATGATTTTACAATCTCTCACTCCCACAGAATCCCAGAGAGCCTTGTACAAGGTACATGAGGGAATTTATGGGACCCACATAGGTGGCTATAGTTTGGAAAAGAAGGTCATCAGAATGGGATACTACTAGCCCACAGTAGAGAAAAATGTTAACAAATATGTGCAAAGGTGTTGACAATGTTAGATTCATGGAGATCTTATCCATGCACCAACTCAAGAACTCAACCTCATCACTTCACCATGGCCATTTTAAAAATGGGGATTTGACTTAGTGGGAAAGATTACTCCAACATATTATAATGGTCACAAGTACATAATTGTAGTGATGGAGTATTTTACCAAATGGGTGGAAGCAATTCCTCTCACATACATTACTGGTAAGAAAATCTCTATGTTCATAATAAACAACATCATCTGTCGATATGGAATACCTCAAACCATACTCACAGATCATGGTACACCTTTTCAAAATCAATATGTTGAAGATATTTGTGAGAAGTTCTAGATAAAGAAAGGTTTCTATTCGTTCTACTATCCCCAAGGGAATGGACAAGTGGAAGCCACTCAAAAAACTATCCTCAAGATCTTAAAGAAAATGCTTAATGAATTTGGGAAAGATTGACATTTACACCTCAGTCCTGCTACTATGGGAATATAGAAATAGTGTGAGAACCCCCACAAGAGAAACTCCATTCTCACTAGTATATGGATTAGAGGTGGTCCTACCACTTGAAGTTGAAATCCCATCCCTAAGAATCTCACTAAAGAACATCATTTCAGAAGAAGACTATAGAGTAGCTAGACTCAATGAACTAGAATTGTTGGATGAGAGACGACAAAATGCACTCAATCACTTACAAGGCTATCAGAATCACCTTAGAAGAAAATATAAAAAGAAGGTCAGACCATGAACCTTTGATGTAGGAAATCTCATACTTATGGAGAATCAAAAGAACCAAGCAGAAAGGGTTAAATCAGGAAAGTTCAAGCCTAATTGGCTAGGACCCTACGTCATCATCACATCATGCAACAATGGGGCATATCAACTAGAAATTAAAGAAAGAGATCAACTCCCTCGTCACATCAACAACATGCACCTCAAAAGGTTCTATGCCTGAGGTTTCAAGGTCAAGGGAACATATCTAAAATCCATAAAATACAAAAAATCAAAAAATATAAAAGGTTACCTTGGTGAAAACTTGACAAACATGCGCCTTGGAAACAACAAAAAAAATAAAAAAATAGAAAAGTAAAGAGAAAAAAAATTGATGTCTCAGTGAAAACCTAAAAAATAGGCACTATTGGGTAGGTACCTTGGTGAAAACCTGGTAAACAGGTGCCAAGTGTTAAAATCATGCTTTTCCATCAATGAAATCCAAAAGATTAAAGCTTGTGCTCTATGCATGCAAGATTGAGTACCCAAGCTTATTTTTGGAAGCACGATCCCCTTTGAGTATCATAGTTATTCATGGTTTTTAATGGTTCACTAGAGTAGGAGGCAATTCTAAAGGTCCTAAAAAAATCCCTAAAAATCTAAAAAAATCCTAAAAAGAGAAAAATGTCAATCATCATAAAAAAAATCAAATATTGCAAAATCTCTGCAATATATAATCTTTGATATCAAAAAGTGAATGATGATCAAACAATCAATCAAATGTCAAATCTGTGAGCTTCAGAAATCGGCAATGGACTCATATGACTCATCTTTATCAACAATCCAATATGTCATCAATCAAATGATTTAATCAATCAAACTATCAATTGTCTTAAATAGTGACGAATATAATAAAAACAAGACATACCGGTCTTATTTGAGTCATCCATTCATGAAACCAGACACAATCAATCATAAAAATCAAGCAATTCAATGAACAATAAACTATTGACTAGGCCAGTAATGTTAGTTAGTTGTCAATTTATCTTTCATGATTATGATCTTACCCTACTCAAGGATACCACCGAGTGATGAGAGTAGCTATGATGGATCATGATCTTGTTTTTTTTCTTTATTGTTATTTGTGGAATGTTTCAATTCAATTCTAGGCAATGATGATTTAGGATAAATGTGGTAGGGGCTGTCACAAATCTGGCAGCCATGCAGTTCCATGATCTAAGCTAACCCCTGGAAAATAAAAAAATTCTTATATGTCATTTGTTTGTTGTTATCAAGAAATCATAGCGGTATCCAGATGGTCAATATTTGGGCGCATTTGGTTTTCTCTTTGGTAATTTACTTATTCTTATTAGAAATCATAGCGGTATCTAGATGGTCAATATCTGGGTGCATTTGGTTCTCCTTTTCATCAGAGATCATAGCGGTATCCAGATGGTCAATATCTGGGTGCATTTGGTTCTCTTTCTTTTCAATTTCTCTAATTCTGGTTATCAAAGATCATAGTAGTATCTAGATGGTCAATATCTGGGTGCATTTGAGTCTCTTCCTTTTCATCATAAGGCGCAATGATGAATAAAATTGAAAAAAATGATAGCGACTTGGTTTCATCACTCATGTCTTTCATTCAGTCCCTTCCTATCATAACCAATCTCACACTAACTTTATTATAACTAACACATGCATTTACTCAGACACATGATACATTTTAGGTTTGCATTAATTTATTGCATAAAGAAAAGAAAGAAACAAAAAATGTGCATACATCATCAATAGATCATATAGAGATGCATTCATAATAAAAAGCCATCCTGCATACAAATGTCAGTATCATAGGAAAGAAAATATCATACATCTAAGAGTCAGCATAATAGAATCACATCAAATGCAGATAACCATAAAGCATCTCATAAAGTGCATCAACATGTACAAAGCATATTGAAATAAACTGCACATCATATGGAATCATGTCATAAATAGAGCATCGCATATATCATATGTCTATAAATATTGGTACACTATCGATACAAAATTAGTACAACATCAGTACATAATCGATACAAAAATGGTACAAAAAGGTACTCAATCGTACTGTTAGAAACATTAAAAAAATTGAAATAAACTTAGGAAAGAATCCAAGAGAGTGAGAAAGAGTAAGAATTTTACCAAATACACAAAGAGAGAGAGATATTATTTCAATAGATCAAACACCAAAGTCACCAAAATGCTCCAAGACCAACACAAGAACTCAAGGATTTTGAAAGGGGAAAAAACAAGAAAAAATCCCTTGTGTATAATATGCATGAGGCACAAAGCCTAAAGAAGAAGAGAGAAAGAGCAATAAGCTCATTACAATAATGAGAGAAAGATGAGAATGTGAGGAGAAGTGAGAGAATATAGAAGATTATTTAACTTGTGAGAACCAACTTAGAACCATGTGAGAACCCCTTTATAACCCTCAAGATGTGTGTGAGAACCATCTCTTAAGTAGAGATGAGTGGAGGAGTTTGCATGTAACTCCCATACTCTATGTGTGCCACATTCACATTTGGTGTGTGCCATGTGTAGGAATTCTCTTAAGGAGGAATATCTTATTTTATTAAAGGAATTACAAATATGAGACAAGACCTTGGTATATCATTTTAAATATAAAATACCAAGGAAACATTAATTATAACATCCCCCTTTAATATTTACTTGGGGAGATGAGATCAATAGGTATGACACCCAAATGTTTACAATGATTTTGAGATGTTTCTTTTGAAAGAGTCTTCAGTAAATTGTTGACAGCTTGATCATGATGCATTTCTTCAATTGGAACTGTGGATCTTGAATGGTATATAAGAATGTTTTCCAAGTGGATAACATTTTGACAAATGAAAGGTGTAGTTGCTTGGGGAGGGGGGCCCAAATCTTCAAGTGACCATTGAGATTCTTGGGATGCATTTATGCATTATGTATATTCATTTCCAGTAGAAAATAGAGGTGGAGCATGATCAACACCTGAGCCTGCACTAAGGCAAGAACCACTAGTAGAGTGCCCATCATTGGGATCGCCTAGTGCTGAATCAATAACACTTTGGAAAGAAAAATCATATTGCGAATCATCAGTCATAGAATCAGAAATGCAATCTTCAGTTGCATAAAATAAATCTATAATGTATTCATCACAATATGAAGTAGAGGAGTAAAGCTAGTATAAGCGTCACTAGTATTATCATTTTCCTCCACAACAATCATAGGATTAGTACTATCATCATGAATTGCATCTTAAGTTATAAACATATCTTGCAAAGTAACATTAAGAAAGTTAGAGATAATTTCTTCTTGTTCAAAAATATCATCAACATGAGAGAAAGAATCATCAAATTGCATTGCATCATAAGGAGAGAGCATATAATCACTTTGAGTAGGAATATAGTAATAAAGAGGGTTATTCCAAGAGTAACCATCATCATATGGTTCATCCCAAATAGTATTATCATCATAGTGAGAAGTAGACATCCAATAACGAATAGTAAAAGCATGACGAATGTTATTATTATGAGATTTTTGATTATTAGGATTAGATGATTTCTCATGTTTGAGTTTTTTAAAACAATTATTGATCACATGACCAACTTTCCCACAATAATCACAATGGGACCGATTATTATTATTGTGATAACCATTATTATGATTATGATTATTATAACTTGATCTATTGTTATGCGATCTAGACATGAAAGCATGTTCATTAGTTTTAAGTGTACCAATTTGAATTAACTTAGCCTCTTCTTGACGTAAAAGTTGTTGAAAGATAGCATAAGTTAATTGAGATGCTAACGAAGGAAGAGATAATTGAGAATGAATATTAGTAATGAATTTCTAAAATTGACTAGGAATATATTTTTTTAAGATGATAGGAATTAACTGAATATCAGATAACGTTATTCCTAGACCAGTTAATTGACTTTGAATAGAATCAAATTTAAGCAAAAACTCATCCATAGTTGAGAAATCCATGTACTAGAGATCCTCCAATTGATATTGGAGTTGAATATTTTGAGATACATTGGCGCTGTTGATTGTGTTTTGCAAAATGCCCAAGCTACATGAGCTTCAATACAATGAGCAATTAAGACATATAAATCAGGATTTAAGGAAATATCTATAAGGCCAAGCACCTCATCATTTTTATCATTCCATTCATTTTTTACTACTTGAGGAACAACAGGAGGAGGAACATAAGTGGATTCAGTTGCAACATCAAGAATATTTTGGTAATGAAAGAGAAAATTCATATGAGTCTTCCATGCATAATAATTGAAACTTTTATAATTAAATCTTTGGAATTAGCGACGACATAATGAAATGAAATGAGCTGAATTACAAGCTGTAGAATATAACAATAAAACTAAAAAAATGGAATAACACAAATAGTAAGCGTGCTATAGCAAGAATTATTAAATATTATTTTTTTAAAAAATATTTTGATTAATTGATGAAATAAATTTTTATTGTAATTAAATGAAGAATTAGTAATTGAATAAAGTTTATGAGGTGAATTTCAATCCTTCTATGAAGTTTTTTTGCTGTACTAGGGTTTAGAGTCGCGTTGCTATTCTGAGCCCTCCTGTCCTTTAAGACCACATTTACTGTGGGAAAAAGCTTTAGTATTTATGGCCCCGACCACCATTAGCCCAACAGTGGATGTTGGTGCTGTTGTGGTGAGGGATAACAATGGTGCCTCCAAGCAAGAGACCTCGCAAGTTTGTTCCCAAAGTGTTCCATGAGGTATGTCTCAGCCTGATATTGTTTCACCCATTCATGAGTTTGATAATTCCTGTTCTTGGCTTGAAACACATACTCTTATTGGTTATTTTATGGGTCGCAACCCTCCTAAAAATATGATTAAGAATTGGGTGGTGAAAGCCTGGACTCATGGAATCCATCTGGATGATATTCAGAGTCTCACCAAAGGTTTCTTTTTTTTTTTCTTTTCCAATCCCACTCATGTGTATGCTATTTTTGCCAAAGGACCTTGGAATATTAGGGCTTCCCTTTTAGTTTTCTAGCATTGGTCTCAATAATTTTCTATCTATGATGCAAGAAACTAAAAGTCCCTGTGTGGGTTGAGTTTCCTGGTCTTCCTCTACCTTGTTGGCCTTTCATGCATGCCATTGTGAAAAGGCTAGGTAGGGTTATTTGTAGTGAGCATGACCATTTTTTCAATCCTTGGCCTCAAAAGAGGCTCTATATTGAAGTTGACTTCTCCTGAGATCTTAAAGAAATAGTTGAGATTCAGGTTGGTGACACCATCTTCTCTCAGAAGGTACTTTACCTCAACCTTCCCAACACTTTTTATCATTGTCAATCCATAGAGCATAAGATCAAGGAATTCCCTTTGGTAGTCCCTCGGCCCAAACCTCCTCCTAAGGACTCTAGTTTGCGGCTCGTTGATGCTGGTAAAAAAGAAGACACCAAGAAGGATGATTGGGTAACACTCAGCCACAAGAACAAACAGGTTAAACCTATCGCTTTGGCTTCCACTTCATAACAGCCACCTCCTGTAGCGACTCATGTTGCTTCTCATGCTAAGAACATTTCAAACCCTGGCCAGCAAGGGAAAGAGACTTTGGATTCTGGTGGTAACCCTCTTTGGGTTCGGACACCTCAGGCAAATTACTTGATTTCCACTCCTCCCATTTTTCTCCTCTCTTGCAGGCCTAAAGGGCGTGCTAAGGCCGCACAGGAGGGCATGTCCAAAAAATGTGGAAATGTTTCCATGGAGTCTCTTGGGAAATTTTTTTCTTATTTTTCAAATAGTTTTTCATCCCTTGGGGAAGGTGATGGTATGGACAACACTATTTTCTCATGAAGTACATCTCATGGAATGTTAGGGGTTTGACAGACCTACCTAGAAAGTATTTTTTCAAGGATGTTCATCATCGTGTTAATCATCTGGATGTGTTATGCCTCCAGGAAGTTAGAATTTCTAGTTTTTTGCTTGATGCTTCCTGCAAAGTATTTTGGACTAAGAGCCTTGCTCTATGTTCTCAATACAAAGTTGGTCAAGGTGGAGTTTTTACTCTCCTTTCTCCTCGTTGACATTCTTTCTTAATCAATCATGGTTCAGATCCCATGCAATGATCTATTTGGGCCACTTTCATTATCGAGAATCATTCTTTTGGCATAGTTAATGTTTATGCTCCCAATGATGTTGTTGAGAGATCTCATCTGTGGCGTTGGCTTGCGGATTCTCTGCCATTTGCAACTTGGATTTTTTGTGGTGACTTTAATATGGTTGAGGGGGCTTCTGACAAAGATGGAATTTTTCCTTTTAGATGGACAGTTGGTGAATGGGAACCCTGGTACTACATGCATAATAAATTGAGCCTTTTTTATCCCAATCTTGGCCACCACTGAACTGATGGAATTTGGAACACGTGGTCTAATTTTAGAGCTTCTTCTGACATAATTCATAAATGGTTTGATCGTGCCATGATTATGGCACAATCTTTTTTCTCTTTTTCTAAAAAACAAGCCTTGCTGGTTACTCCTCTTGTTGATGTGACCTTGTCAAATCATTTCCCCATTCAATTCAATATTGTATGGAAGACAACTAAGACACAACCTCCCACCACTTATTTCTTTTTTAATACTTCCATTCTTAATCATTCTTCCACAGTGGCCCACATTTATCGGGTTTGGAACCTTGAGCCTTAGCCATCACAATCATTTGGCTAGATTCAGTGGTGGAATGAATCCATCCAACGTACGACATGCTTTCTATGAATTTATGGTAGACATATTTCCATCTACCATCGTCGATCCTATGATGTCAACACAAAATTTCTTTGTTTTGACACAAAGGCCTTAGCTCTGGATCCATTCAATCAGAGCCTAAAAATTCATCTTGCCGAATTGCATTAACAGAAACAAGTTGCAGACAATTATGCTGCCAGAGGTGCTTAGATCAAAGCTCGTTTGCACTAGTTAAAAGTTGGAGATCTGGCCTCTAAATATTTTTTTGTGGCTCTCCGTGCTCATCAAACTAATGTGGGCATAACCAGGATCAAAGAAGGTCAATCCCTCCTCATGGAGCTTCCTGATATTCTGCAAGCCTTTGTTCATCATTACAAACAAGTTTTTTCCACCCAGGGATCTTCTGCTGCTAGCGAGAAAGCTCTTAAGGATTGCATTTTTTCCATGCCTCAATGTGTTTCATCATCCCAGCATGCTTTCTGTGAGAAACTTCTTACCCTGCAGGATCTCTGGGAAGCTGTCTTTGCCATGGATGATGATAAGGCTCCTGGTTGTGATGGGTTTCCCTATGAGTTTTATAAAACTCTCTGGGATGCCATAGGTCCTGATTTACACTAGGTCTACCTTGAAGCATATCACTCCTAGTCTTTGGGAGACATTATCAATAAAGGTAACATTAAATTCATCCCCAAAGTTGGGGATCCAGAGGATATTTGCAACTGGCAGCCTATTACCTTGCTCAATGTCTCATATAAGATCATCGCTAAGGCTCTGGCTCTCAAAATCCATCACATCCTTCCCCAAATTGTTCGGCCAGAGTAAACGGGCTTTATTAAGCCAAGATATATTCTAGATAATATCATTGCAGTTTGGGAAGGTATGGAATGAGCTTGTAAGTCACAACAGAAAGCCCTTTTTCCTAAGATTGATTTTGCTAAAGATTATGACCGTATTGAATGGCCTTTTATTATTGCTATGCTTCACGCTCTGGGTTTTGGCCCCAGATTTCTTCAATCTATGCATATGCTTTTCAGGGATGCCTCTGCTTGCATCACCATTAATGGCAGATAGTCCTCTACCTTTGGGCTCTTCAGATCCATTCAGAAAGGATGTCCTCTTGCTCCTTCCTTATATGTTCTGGAAGCCGAGGGCTTTGGCTACTTGTTGTATGCACCCTAAAATGGTCGCCTAGACTTTGGACCCCATTTTATCATTTTATCAATTTCTTGAATCAATGCTTTGCAATATTTTCAATTCAAATCAATTTCCTTGATCAAATTATAATTTATTCAATTATTTCAATATTTCCTAAGGTTTGATCATTTTTATCTAATTAAAAGATTTAATTTTTTTTAATTAAATAGAATTTATTTTATTTAATTAAAAGATTTAATCTCCCTTTTAATTGAATAAAATTTATCTTATTTAATTAAAGTAATTTTCTCCCTTCTAATTAAATAAAATTCCTCTTATCTAATTAAATCCAATTTCCCCCATTTAATTAAATAAAAGTCTTCTAATTTATTTAATTAAAAGAAAACCCCTCTTTTAATTAAATAAATAAAAATCCCCACTTAAAGCACTTTATTTGTTGAAAAAGAAAATAAATTAAATGAAAATTAAATAAAAATCCCTTTTTCTTCATATCCTCCTAAGTGGTGGGATTTTTGCCTCTTAATCATAGCCTTTGATTTTTGCCTCTTAATCTCAACCGTTCACTTTTCTTTATAAGGAAATCTCTCCTCATTTTTAATATTAGGTTTTCATAGTATTGTTATGCTGCAGGTTTGGAGAGCAATTTTGGAGGAGCATTTGAGTATTTTGGCTTGGATATTGCAACTTCTCTCTTGTTGTCTTCTTCTTCTTGCATCCATGGCTACTCATGTAGATTAGATTCATGTTTATTTTCATAGATTAGTTTTGCATATTTCCTTTCATAGATTAATCATGCATTGTTATCATTTAGACTAATTTCTTTTATGCATTGTTATCATATAGAGTAGATCTCATTTTCATGCATTTGAATCTCTCATTTTATGGTGTACTTGCATGGGCACAACTAGGTCAATCTGAGGGCCTCCATTACACACCTTTTCAATCCATGACTAGAGAGCTATGAGTCGATATTTGAGACCTCATTCTTGAGAAACCTTGGATAGAATGACCCATAGAAGTGTGTCAACATTTTAGCAGACATTTTTGGTGCCCACCATGGGGCATGATGCTCCTGATTTTCCTTCATTTTATTCAGATTTTTAGATTTTCTAATCTTTACATGGTTATTTTATTAAAGTTTTTCAAGCCTAACCCTTATGCAAATTTGCTTGGAGATGAAAACCCTAGATTTTCAAAGATTTGATCATATCTCCCAAATGGCTTGGAGTTTCGGTCTGAAATTTTGTTTGCGGGTTGGTGACATATCATAGAAGCTCCAGTAAAAAATTCAGAATTTTTTGAGGTATTTTGAATTTTTTCTTTATTTTTCATAAAACTTTAATTTTCGGTGCAAATCACCAAAATTTTCAGAAATTTTTACATTTTCGAAAAGGTATTTAAATTCTATAGGGGGTCCATTCTTTGATTTTTAAATTTGGATGCACTATCATAGCTCATTTGGTCGATTTATGAAAACTGGCCTATTTCGGGAAAATGGCTCCCTAGGGCACAAATGAAAAGATCTTTTTAAAATTCTGACATTTTTGGAAAGCTCTCTATTTTTTAACAGGGGTCTTATTTTTGTATTTAGGTTTTTGGATCCGAATTCATGTCATATAGGTCCAATCTTGTTGTCTAGGTCAAAAATCAAAATTAAAAAAGGGCATTTAATGATTAGCTTGCACTTATTTTTCACATGGTTCAATGCATGATGTGATTTTTCATTTGGATTATTTGCTGGTTATTATTGCTCCTAACAATTGATTTTTAGATCTAACCCTAGATTTTACATAAGTTGAATATATATTCCATATCTTGTTTGCTTGTCTTGCTTGTTGGAGAGTTCGTGGGGATTGCTTGGACTTGCGTGGATAAACAACAAAATGCTCGCGTTGCTTTGGATCTGAGGTATTTTGTTGCATCTCTATAACATTTGGATTTTGAAAATAAAATGAACATCTCATGTGTCTAGCTTGAGTGTTTCTTGCTTTCATAGATCACATTTCCAATTGGTGCTCTAAAAATGGACCTAGATTTGCCTTCTTGCATATATGTTTCACATAGTAGTTAGGCCCTTTGAACACTATTTGTGGCGATCTTAAGAGAGTGGGCTTCATTCGCTTGTTTTACATGTGAAGCTCTTCTTGACGATAGATCCCCTTGTAGGTAGGGAAGGATTTTGTTTTTACCTCATTGGTCAACTTGGTTTGGGCTTCAAATTTTGGCAA
>MU223648.1:1169332-1207895 GCA_018584345.1 Thuja plicata
TATTCTTGTTGTATACCCCGTGTGATGGGCCTGTTACTATCTCCTCAGCATGGTGGGAGTGGACCTTTGGTTCCACGTGGTCGGGTGGTAGTGATTCTTATTACCATTGAGATTCCGACGGATTCTTTTTCATGCCTGGATGTTCCTTGTTGCAGTTTCATCTTCATAGTCTCTTGGAGACTTGCACAGTTATTTGAGTTGTGTATTCATATCATATGTTTATATTGGTTATCATCCTTGGAGGATGCATTGTAATGTTTATTATGTATTATTACATACCCTGCGACTTGTGCAGTGGATGTTGATTAGGTAGTATACCTTATGGTATCAGTTGTATATGTAATCTTTATTATGAGATGTATGTTATTGGTTTCAGATTATGTAACCTTTATGTCAGTTCTTATATTTGTATTCGTAGATTAGTTGTTTAAGTAATTCTACGTCAAGGAACCCTTGAGGAATGTTAATTACGTATGAGTTGTATTTCATGTATGTCATGTACTTCATTGTGTTACTTCCGCATTGTTATTAATATTGTTTGTAAACATTTAAAAAAAAAATTATTCCGTGAACTTAGTGTCGTGTTTAGGTTAAGTTCTCCTGGGTTCCCTGGCGGGGCATTACAGGAATCCATGTATAAGCCTTTATAAAAGTTTTCAAATTTATGGGGATTTCTTGAAGGCTTTATCATAAAGTAAGAACTTTAAGTCAGATTATGTTGCCACAATAGAAACCTCATACCTACTAGATATTTTTAATATATATATATAGATACCTTATATATATATATATATATATCATCATCATCATCAAGGAACAAAAGGATCAAGAGAAGGACCAAGTTTCACTAAAAAGTCTACCTCATCATGAATATTATCAGCCCCTAAGGAACCACTTTGATAATATAGTGCTTTTATCTTGGGGTTAACCTAATGGTCTTAAAATTATTTTCCTTTGCTTTCAGAAATTCCTAGAAAATTCACTTCTTTACTCTGCAGAATGTTCTCCAAATGCACACTTTCACCTCCTGCATATGTGAAATAGCCCAATACCCTTTCTTTAAGCAGCTTAGTTTCACCCTTGCCTTATACAAAAACTAAAATATGTTATGGTTTCTTTACACCAATATGATCAATCTTATATTATTACTTTCCTACAGATAACACATTGACATGCCTGTAAAATTTGTGTTTTTAAATGGCATTAAGATTACTTTGCCGAATGTAGATAAGCATAAGCCTTATGTTGTTTATTTGCTACTAACTAAATTGAAAATGAATAATATAGTAATAAACTGACATTAGAATCCCTTCAAACATCCAAGGTAGTATAAAAATTTGGATGAGTGATGAAAAAATTGACAAATACTGTAGAATGCTAAAGAAATTTTAATGAAAAACTAAATAAAAAATATATAAATTTTAAAGGTTAGGAGACACACACACACACACACACACACACACACACACATAAATGGACATAAGAATTTGAATAAATCAAGATTAACATTAGCTTGTGCTTCAGAAACCCCTAACAATATACATAACTATTAATAACTCGAAATCATCCTCAAAATAGTCAAATCTTAAAGATAAAAATACCAAAAATAATCAATTAGAAACATAGAACTACTAATTTCTTGTTAGTGATACTCTCATCTCTAGCTAGAAATTTCACTAATATGTCTACTGCATATAAAACTATTTTGCTAGCTATAACCATCATACATATGCACTTTTCCCAATCACTGCAAATCGTAAGTCATCCAACACCTTGCATTTCTATGTCTCATTCACTATGTGAATGGCAATACAAACTCTGATATTATTTTGGACAAATTACTAAGCCATCATTTGCCTGAAAAACTAAAAGACATAGACTCACTGTACTGTTTCTTCATACATAAGAATGCACAGTCAATTTCACTGTATCCACTATTTTTTTCGCTTTCAATTGTTTAATAAAAATGATCAAAATATCTTTTTAATATATGTTGAACAAACGTTGAATTAAATAAAAATATCATAAACCAAATTAAATAAAAAAGGTTCTCTATACTTCCCTTTGAAAATAATGGTAAATGCATACATAAAGATGGATTAGTATGTTTCTTCAAGTAATGGTTGGTTTGGGAAAAGACATTTGTTAATGAGAACATTGCCTGTCATTTTTTCTTAAAATGTATTCAACTACTATTATTCTTCTTGGGTTTAAAATAGAGACAAGCTGAAATTTATAACAACCTTGACAAATCTATAAAAATAACCATATTTAAACATATGCAAGCTTGGACATTCAAGTGTGAATTAGCTATATATTAGTCGAAAATAGTAATAAAATAGTTGGTACTATTTATGAACTATATGCATTTTAAACTATAAATAAAGAACAATCCTTTATGTACGTAAGTGTCAAATTCTCACAGAATGAGACTTATATAGTATGTTGTATTGCCCTAGAAGTATAAAACTTTCCAAGCATGAAAGTAATATATTTAACCCCTAGAGCTGGAGCTTGTGAAGAGAAAAGAAACAATAACTAGTAATTCTTCATCACATAAATAAAGCACAAAATGGGGACACTTCCAGAGGCACGAATTTTCCCTATATCTCGCTTAACATGAGATTTGATTTTCTAAACCTTATGGTACAACACATCATCCTGAATAGAATAAGATAAGAAAATGGATAAATGAAAATGTCATACTCTGTTGAAAAAGAAATTCGCACCTGCCTTGCACTGGTCACTAAAATAAAATAGAAAATGCAAATGCAAATGTCTGTGTTTATTTTGAGTTTATTATGATGTATTCTTACTTGGAAGACCTATTAAGTTCTGATTCATAGTTTGTACAAGATAAACACATTTTTTATACAGTTAAGACAATATTTTAAAACATTACTAAAAATAGAATTCAGAAAGAGTGAAATAAAATTAAATATAAAAGAAATAAATTTATGAGAAAATGTCTATCCATCCGCTATAGATGCTTGTTCATTCTCTCAAGAAAAAAAATAAGATAATACAACAAGCGTGAAACAAAAGTGAATACATAATCTCTATAGGAAGAACAACCATAAGAAATAGGGGAAGGCAAAAAGCTCCAAGAAAAAGGGAAAAGCCAGTCACCAAATCAACTCATCTCCCATGGTAATTGATGTTAAACCTCTGAGTTTCAGTTTTTTAGGAGAGGGTTTTGTGACCATAACAACAAAGGAAAAACCTACAGCAAAAAAATTCATATCCAATGCTATTTTTCTATAATTACCTCTTAATATTGTGATTTAAACACTCGTGTTGTCTCTGGCCCATGCACAAATTTCTTTAGTGAAACCAGATTTTCTGGAGGCGTTCGATCACATTAGATGCTTCCACATTTTTGCAAACTAGTATTAATTTTGTGCCTTGGTTTAACATGCATCAACATAATTGTTTTAAGATATTAAAATGAGACCACGTGTAACTAGCAATCGCCTACTCTTGGCATCCATACGCACTTGTGTGGAAATAGCATATTTCCATCTGTTCAATATTTGCTATCAAGTAGTTTTCTATACGTGTATTGAAAGATTAAGCATTTGTATATGGTTAGTATATAGCCACCTGTGCAGTTGTTTTGTTGTATATATTTTTTTACGTACAACTTAAGTTTTACGTGCCGGTGAAAAATTAATCCCCAACCAATAAATATACTTACATTACAGTTTTTGCTTTTGGTTTGTACAGATTTGAAAATAAGTAAGAATGAAAATAAACAAGCATATATATATATATATATATATATATATATATATATATATATTTGTTTGCTGCTCAGAAATGGCTGATTTCATCCATCGTTATGTGTATATTTTATTGTTACATAGGATATTGGAAAATCATAAAATTATGATTTTAATGGAAGCCAAATTTATACATAATAATAATATTTATATTTGTAATTTAGGTAAAATGCTGAAGTCATTCACTTCACATCGCAAACACTACCTGTTTATATTGGACTTATATATGGTTATTCATTGTTACATTTCGAAGTACAATGAAAAAATTATATTATGTAAACATTGTATATGTCACAAACTTTGTAATTCGTTTGAAAGGCACAACGAGAAAACACATGCATTGGGAAGAGGTATGGAAACCATTTGTTTGGGCTATGTAGTTTAATTTTGTTAAGTATAATGACACCATTCAAATATTGGTAGATAAATTATATAAGGAATAAGGTTGGTATTGTATTTGAAAGAATTTTGATGGAATGAATATTTCTCATTGTTGACTCTTAATCAAAGAGAGATCAACATAGTATTATACTTGAGTGAAAATATCTTCTTTAACTGAATCTACAATCAAAATGATCAACGATGGGAGATTGCAACTACAACCACACCTCCAAGTCATAGACATTGCTGAGCTTGGGCGTAACCTGAGATCAACAACTCGATACAAAATGGATCTCTCTGATGGAATTCATAAGAAACAAGCATCACTACCAACAAAATATAATAATTGTGTGACCTCGGAACAAATCCTAAAGGGATCTATAGTATTTCTCAAAGGGTATAGTTGTCCTACTATTTGCAAATCAAGGTAAGCCAATGTGTTAAATCAATATATCAGACAACATCTACTTTAGTTGGACATCTATCATTCTAAAGCTATATTTTAGAGTTCGTTCCAATTTTAATGCTACAATGCAATATAATTATGTAGGTGGATTGTTGTCTCAGAACTAGAAATCACTTGCTTCCACCATGATATTATTGGTGAGCCCACCTTCATATTCAAAGAACAAGACTTACTACAGAATGCCAGGAGTTCAACTACTCCATCTACAGACCTACCTGATAATGAAACAATACCAAAACTACCTTATCAAAGGGTGTTGTTTGGGATCTCATCATCCTTAAAGAAAAAATATCTCAAACCCACTATTACTCATATTAGAAGCTTGAATCCATTCCAAACAAGGTGGCTTATAAAGGGTCATGTTACAATGAAAAAATAAATGCACCAATTTAATACACAAAAGGGGAAAGGAAATGTCTTCTCTTTTGATATTATAGATTGTGAGAAAAGTGAGATACGTATCACTTGCTTCAAAAAAATTGCAGATATCCATTACATGAATATCCAGCTTGGAGCTATATATACAATATCAGGTGACACTATTAAGGCAACGAATAGGCTGTACAACAAGCTTAATAGCCAACTTGAAATGTTTTTGCAAGATGATTCAAAGGTTTCTCGAACATATGATGATCTCACATTTCCTAAACATAAGTTCTCCTTCACTCCTCTTAATGATATTGTGCACATGGCCAGTAATTTCCTTGTCAATGTTATAAGAATAGTTGTATGTGTAGATCCAAGCTCCACAATAAGGAGGAGAGATGAGATAGAAGTTCTTAGAAGAAGCATTCGACTAATGGATATGTCTTCATGTACTATAAATGTAAATTTATGGGGTCCAACCACTCAGAAAGAAGGTACAAAGCTCCAAGAATTATACCATTCACACAATGTTGTTGTTCTTGCAATTAAAACTGGTAGAGTCGCAAAGTATAATGGAAAGGTGATAAGCACTCTAGCTAGTACCCACCTCTTTATAGACCCAAACATAAACTATGGTTTGAACATAATGGTAATAACATCATCTCATCATCTACACAAGCTATAGATGCACCTCTACAGATACAAAGGAAAACAATTGCTGATATTGAAGAACAATCTATGCATGTGACCCAACCTATTCAGTACATTGTAAAAGCAGCAATACAATACATAAAATCAAATTCAGTTTACTATCCATCTTTCCCCCTTGAGCCAAATGGTAAACAATGTAAAAAAAGAGGTGTAGAATGGTGATGAGACATGGACTTGTTCAAAGTGAAAAGATACATTTTCAAAATGCATATACAGATATATACTTTAGCTGAAGCTATCGGATCATACAGGATCACTATGGGCTATCGCTTTTGATGAACCGACCACCACTATTCTAGGCATGTCGGCAAAGGACTTGTATATGCTACAGTTAAACCAAAAAGCATAAATTGATGGCAAGAAAATAATCAAACAAGGCTTCTTTAAGTAGTTTCTCTTCACTATCTCCTCTTTATATGATTCAAGTGGTGTTCAAGGTCAACTAAAGTCATCAATCACCAAAGTTGACTTCTTGTTGAAGAAAACACTTCCTTGTTGGAAAGAATCAATGATATGCACAAAAATAATAGTGTCTAATTCTATGGCCATTGCTTATGCTACGCACATGCATATTTGAAAGACTATATATATGGTACATTAACATATTTAATAAATGTAATAGTGAAACTTTTCTATTATGGTTTTGGGTTCATTTTTAAAGATAATTTGTGTACTACTGACTATGTAATTTATATATGATTGTATACAAAATGAAAACAATGTGCATTTTATTTAATAATAATTCTTGTATATTATAGGAATTACAAGTTAAATTGTTTACATAAAAATGAAGTCTCTACTCCATTTTGACAAGTTATTTATTTCTATTGCATGGTGTAACTACTTCAAAATATTATTTTCCCATTTTTATATATTTATCTTCTCCACTCAAACACATTCTTTTCTCCATATGCATGCATATTGAAACAAGTACTCCCTTGTTTACAAATGATGAGCTCCACCCCACAAAATCCTCAACCTAGCTCCTCAAAAAATGAACGTCAACCAATGCAATCTCGTAAAAGAAGTCAGGAATACTATGCTCACCAAAAAGAAGAAATAAGTGTCCGATGACGTCTACAACGCAAAGAGAAAAATAAAAACCAAGATGTCAATAGCCATCCCACAACAAAAATTGATGATGCCTTCACCATAGATTCTAGGTTATTTCTCAATAGGATAGACACATTGTCAAACTTGCAAGTATGCACAACATGTAATGAATGCTACCCTAGAATGCATACCATTTCAAAAGACAATGGTCCAATTTGTGCTAGGTGCTTTCATGAGAAAGGGAGACATCGATTCTCAGAGTGTAACAATATGGATCCAGGAAAACAACCATCAGTATTAAAAAACTTGACCCAAGTCGAAGAGATGCTCATAGCATGAGTAAATCCAATAGTTCAAGTAAAACATGCTCATGGAGGCCAATATAAATATTGTGTCCACACAATTAGCTTCCCTTAAGATCTTAAAACAATAGAAAAGTATCTCCCACATAGAATTACAGAACTTGATGTCCTAATAGTTCAAAGATTCCATACACAAGGAAACTATTATGATTGCTATGTAAGTAAAAGTTGTGTATGGGCTGCATTACAATATAAAATAAAACATGACCCATACTACAAAGATGTCCAAATAGATGTTGAAACTCTAAAAAAGATCCCTGATACAAGTGTAGACATTTCAAGCATGCTTCATACCATTAATGTTGACCATGAACATGTGGCGTCACCAGAAATTGAACCTATGCCTGTTGATGGTGAAATTGAAATTGAAATAACATACTCATCATAATTTATGGCTAGAATACCAAATAAACTACATGAACTGGATATCATGAAATAAACCTTGCAAATTATAGATGAATATGATAGCGATATTCATTGGCCAGAGCTTGACCCTTCTCCAATAAATGATTACAATACTGAGGGTCTTCTAGACATGGATTTTCCCACACTTTTCCCAAACAAAATTGCACTACCAATGCAACCTCGTTATCGACAAGTTGATTTGCATGAATATGTGTTATACTTAATGAGATTTCATGATAGCAGATTTGGAAGTCATCCAAGGTTCCACTATTTTGTACTAAATATAATGATGCGATATCAAAGTTAGGGACTTTATGCTGTATTTGTTAAGAAAAGCTTAGAGGATTGCATACCGACGATGATTGATAGCCTTCGTCTCCACATAAAATAATTGCTCAACTTGCAGAGGAATTGATACATTTCGGATCTTCGTTAAGGGTGACCCTCTCATATTGGAACAAATGTTGTGGAGAGCTTTCAAACATGATAAACTAGCTAGGATCCCCAACTCTATTCTTCACTTTTAGTGTTGCAGATACTAAGTGGCAAGAATTGCAAAGATTATTTCCAAATGGCCTGCAGTATAACCAGAGAATGAACAAAGAACTCACAAACAACATTATTAATAACCCACACATCACATCACTATTTTTGCATCAAATATTCACAATCTTTCGCGAAGAAGTGCTAGAGAAACTCTTTGGTGCAACAGACTACTGGTATAGATATGAATGGAAACATCGTGGATCAGGACACATACATGGGTTCATTTGTCTTCCCAATGCACCAGACATGGACAAACTTGATTGGGAGGACCATGTGGTTGTGGAACGAGCAAAGTTATACTTTGATAAATATGTTAGTGCATGGAATCCTCGTACGTCAACTAATAGAAACAATACATGACATCAAACCTTGCAAGAAGACCCTTACTTTCTAGAGATAAGTGATATCTTTGAAAGATATACACTTTTTGACTATGAAGATATCATCAATCGTGTCCAACGACACACACAATGTACTGAAGCAACATGCCTACGCAAATGAGGTAACATTTCAGAGTGTCGATACAAAGCTCCTTGGTCTGAATGTGCTATCTCATCTTTAAGTAGCGATGAAATTGGACAAAAGACACACGACCCTGCACATAATGATGATAGATTAAATATACATAACCCACAAATGATTTCAATATGGAGAGCTAATATGGATTGTCAACCAGTTGTGTAAAAAATGCTCGTTCTTAAATATATAGCCAAGTATGCATCAAAGGCAGAACGAAAATCAGAGAGTTGTATTGATATGATAATACGAATATGTAAACAACAAGTAGGAAAAGACCAAGCACAAGCAACATATCACAAATTTATGGCTGAGATTATTGCAGATCGTGATATTGGTGCACAAAAAAATGCCATATGCTACAAAAATTACCACTTGTTTTGTGCAGTCGCTCTTTTGTAACACTAAATGTTGGATGCAAAGTATTCCATCGGATACAAAAAAATCCAGGCGATAAAACATAACTAATGAGCTATCTGCACTCCTACATACAACACTCTATTGAGATGGAGACGATAACATTGATTGAATCTGCCAGATATTTTTTGTTTTCAGCCACTTGTAAAGGGTGTAAATGGAAAGCCCGTAAACAAATCGCAGTTTTCAATGTCTTTTCCTAGTTCTATACTATTCCAGATGAGGCTTTTGAACAATTGGAGACATTCTGTTGGAGTGAGCTTCTTCTGTACAAACATTACCGTGACATTTCTATAGATATTGGCCTAACAAAAGATGTCATTGTTGCAAATTGGAAGCAAATGAATTCAAATAAATACTATGTGTGGCATGTTGACCGCCTAATCAATATAGAAGTTTCCCATGAAGAAGATGAAGAAATTGACAATGAGGTAGAGGTGAGAAATACAATTCAACTAGATGAATGGGAGTTGTTATCACAAATGGGGCTTTCTAGTGGTGAAAATGTAAATGCCCTTGAAATTCTTGGTCGATGTGACTTTGATAACATCCACAAATGGGATGAATGTTCTATTCCTCCACATTTTCACAATATAGCAGAACGTTTCATAAGTACAAACAAGATGTCCCAAAAAAATGAACAATCCTTAATACAAGGCTGCAATCCATCATATCCATTATCTCCTAAACAAGAAATATCACTTACCATTATTAAAGAGCATTATAGTGATAGTGCCTTCAAATAACCCTTGCACATGATCATACAAGGAACATCAGGCATAGGAAAATCATACTTAATACAATGCATTAGACATGCACTTTATATATTAGCATCAAAAACTAATAATCCGCTCCTTATTGGTTCTCCTATGGGAATTGCTGCATTCAACATACATGCCTCACCTATACATGTTTCTCTTAATATACCTATAAGAGAGATGGAACCACTATAAGGACAATCACTACTAGTATTTCAAGAAGAGATGAGACATATAAAATACCTCCTTGTCGATGAGATGAGTTTCATAGGACCAAAATTACTGTTGAAAATAGATATGATATTGTGTGAAGCATTGCCCCATCAACAAAAACTATGCTTTGGAGGAACATCTATAATTCTTGTTGGTGACTTGGCACAACTACCACCTGTAATGGACAAACCAATGTATGCAACACACTCCAATGCCAAATTCCTATGGGATTAATTCAAAACAGTTATCACATTGACAACCATATTTCGCCAGCAAGGTGACACATAGACACAAGTTGACTTTTGTTGAATACTACATAACATGCGAAATGCAGACACAACTGAAGAATATTGGGAATTACTAATGCAACGAACAAACAAATCAATATTTACTTTTGAACATAATGAGTTTGATCAGTCAATGCACCTTTACTCTACAAACAATCTAGTTGGCATGCATAATAAAAAATGCTAAAATTGCTTAATCTTCCTATTGCACTTAGTATTTCCGCACAAACACACATGAAACCAAACAATGAAAATGGTGTTGCCCAACTTCCCCTAGAACTATTGCTGTGTAGAGGCCAACGAACAATGTTAACAATGAACCTTTGGATTCAAACGGGCCTTGTCAATGGCTCTCTTGGGGAAGTGTTAGACATTGTGTACACAATTGGCTCTAAACCCCATATTTGCCTTTGTATGTGGTTGTCCGTTTTGATACATACAATGGCCCACCTTGGAACAAAGATGATCCAAAAAGTTAACCTATAACACCTATATCCCTAGGAAATCATAGACAAATACCACTATCCATGGCATGGGCAATCATAATACACAAATCCCAAGGACTGACCCTCTGCAAAGAAATAATTGATATAGGTAAAACATAAAGACAAGGGTTGACTTTTACGGCTATATCAAGAGTCAAAACATTAAATGACCTCCGTGTAGAACTGCCATTCTCCTTTGATCGATATGCAAGAATGAAAAATAATCCATACACAATTATCAGGAAAAAGGAAGAGTCTCGACTGCAACATCTCTGATTATAGAACAACAAGGTACAAATCCTCACAAATTTTCATTTTGCACGCCAAGGTTAGTTTTTCAAATAATTCATTTCCTTCATTCACAAACGTTTAAACTTGTACATTTTTATATTTTCCACGTCGAACCATCTATTCACTCCTCATAATAAACCACTAACTCCTTTTTTCAATGTGTAGGTATGCAAGCAAGGAATGCATCAAGAAGGTTTACCTACTCTCATTCTTACAATCACAAGGAATCGTCATTTCTTCAAAGTCTTCAGAGATTTAAAACTTCAAGAAATGAAAAAAACCACTATATAATACATATATTATTAAAAAAGAGGAAAAAGGAAGAGTCTCGACTACAACATCTCTCAACTGTGTCTTAAAATTAGTTTTGAAAATAGTATATTTTGTGCACAAAACACATATGAATATACAACATTTTGTTTTTGTCCATGTATCAAATACCTGACAATTTGTAAAATTAAAAAAAATTATGTCTACAATATTGAATAATCCTACATGATATGTTTGAGTTAAGTCCATCGACAAACCTAAATTTAAGAAAGTTTGAATCTTTAAATTTATTTTACTTTATCATAAGTATTAACTTAAAAAAACTAATACAAATTTAATATTTGAATTAGTATGTTATTTAGATTTCATTTTTATATAAATTCATTTGTCAAAGTCACTAAAATGGTCTTTTTCTTTCAAAATTAATATTGCGAAGTTTAACTTAAAATAGGACAACTACATGTGTTGATGACTACTACATTTGTGATTGAAGACAATCTAGCAAATAGGACAACTATCAATGTCATGTATCAAATACTTGACAATTTGTAATATTGAAAAAAGATTATATCTATAATATTGAATGATCCTACATGATATCTTTGAGTTAGGTCCATCGATAGACCTAAATTTAAGAAATTTTGATTCTTTAAGTTTATTTTACTCTAACAAAAATATTAACTTGAAACATATTATACTCATTTAATATATGCGTTAGTATGTTATTTAGATTTCATTTTCATATAAATTCATTTTTCAAATTCACTAAAATGATCTTTTTTTTTCAAAATATATGATAAGAAATAACAAAGTGACTTCTTTTCATACACCATCAATTTAAAATTTATGAAATATTGAACTATCGGCGTATCCCTTGCACCTCCTTTAGGTGCAAGTGCTAGTTATAAAATATTTATTAACCATCATTAATAACATCATTTTATCATTATTTAATATAGGTATATTTTAATTATAATTAATTATATTAAGATAACTTAATAATCTATAAATATAATTAATCATGCCAAGAGAAGATGACGAGAAGCACAAGGAACCAAAAAGACATCAAAGGGAAGGGTATTAAATTATATTTTCCTGCACTTGCTCAAATCATTGGGGTTCAAAGAGACAAATAGACTGTTTCCCCAACAAGTTAAGTCTCTTCGATGACTCAAAAGTTTCTCACAATGACCATTCTTAACTTATCAAAATTTGAAGAGACTTTAAAACCATCTTTTCGTTCTCGATATACTTATGTAAAAAAAAGGGGGACGAATAAACATTCCTAGTGGAGGGGGTCAGTAAACATGATGAACTCAAAGACATAAGTTTCTACTTAACGTGGGAAATTACTGGTTAGCTCAAGTCGATATGAAAGTCACCTAGGGAACAATATATAAGGTAGAATCTATTCAAGCCTAACACTTAGACAATTTTTTTAGAAACCCTAGCAACTTTGAAAACATGAAAGAAAGAAAAAGACTCAAATTTTTTTTTGAAAATTAAGGTTCCAACACTCTTAATTATAACATAAGATAGAAATATAAAGGGGTATGAAAAATGTTTAAAAAATGATACATATAATATCTGGTGAAAATGGGGGGGGGGGGCGGGGGGGGGGGGGGGGGGNCGGGGGTGGGGGTGGGGGGTGTGGGGGTTAATTTAGGCTATGTATTGGGAAGGGGTGACAAAAAAGGAATTTAGGGTAATTTTTTTTGGAAATGGGGGGATTCTTTAGTATGTCATGAATGCATGTGATATCACCCAAGCTCACTAAGTGAAGCCCCTGTGACTTTTGTGTGCGGGAAGGATTTGACCCTCGTAATGTTATCCATTATTTGAAAAACTTTAATACTTAAGAAACTAGATTCAAAGTACTATAATTCTTGTTCTTCTAGTATCTTCATAGTTTGAGTGCATGAGTCTCAAATTGCTCCTCGAATTTTATATTTAGCTGATTTCAGGAAAAAGGTGACCACTTATACCCCTTTTTGTTTAGAATCTTGGTACACTTACCTGCACTATAGAATAGATGAGTAATTTAGAAAAATGGCTTCAATAAAAGTGAGGGTAAGCTTCCACTTTATATATCAAATGGATAGTATTAATTATTTATAATATTTATATGTTCATGATTTGATTTGCACTAGCAATAGTGAACTACTAATAGAGGAATAGAAGAATTATACAAAGGGTGAATTTAAAATGATAGATTTGAGTTCAATGCATTTGTTTCTTTTAATAGAAGTTAGATTATTGAATGATGGGTTTTTTATCTCATAAAAAAAATGTGAAGTATGTCAAAGATGATGATGATGATGAAACGATACATATGACACTAGATACATATGTTTAATTGGTAAATCATGTGTATCTTACTATAACTAGAGTTGATATCATGTATGATGTTATGTTAGTGTCAATATTTATGCAAGAAAACAAGTAGTATTTATTTTTGTGCAATGAAAAGAATACTCAAATCTGTTTGTGGCACTCATAACTTTGGTATTCTATATAATTCTATACGTAATCTTGGATTGGATGGATAAACATACATTGATTTGAACGATTTTTTGATGATAAAAAAATTACACCAGATATTGTATTCATTTTGAGATCAAGTGCAATCTTCTAGTGTTCAAAGAATCAATCAACTTTGCAACTTATTGATGTATTTACCAAAGTAATATCATAAAAAAAGTTTACAAGATAAAACACTAATTAGGAGTTGCATTAAACATTAAGATGGAGAATGTTAACCCTAATGTTTAATTACTGATCATCTTTGCCCATTGTATTAACTAACTTCTCTACTTTCTTATCCACCACAAAATCTTTATTATCAGACTTTACCTTTTCTTTATGACTTCATCCTTATCAATACATATGTTAATAATTGTCATAGTTTTTATCCCTTCCACTACTTCAATCTAACACTATAGTGTCCACCCCGCAGATCTAAAGATTAATCCACCTCTTTTTATTGACACATACTTTACATTAAAACTATTCAACAAAGAACATGATTTATGATTTAAGAATTAATTTGCCTCTTTATATCGACATATACTTTACATTAGACCTATTCAACACAGAACATACTTTATATTATATTATTTATGTTTTAATAAAAGCAGATATGTTATTTGTATTCTTTTTACTCTATTCATTTATATCTCTGAAATTCCATAAAATCGTGGTGGGTATTGGAGGAGATTTTGATCAATCTTAAATCATACGATGATTTCAGTCATGTCATATCTTAGCCCATTATTTGATTGATAGCTTTTGGTATTGTCTTCATAAATCAAATGGAGAAGACCTTTCATACCCCATGTGTCGGAATGAAGGGCAGCATATGTGAATTCTAATAAATGCTTTTTGTGGGCTCCATTTTTGACAGCCTTAGTTGGAAAATGAAAGACCACTTTAGTTAAGAAAAAGATAGTTCCAAGTTGAGAAACATGAGAATGGCAGATGGAAGTTCAAGAAAAGTAGTGGAAAATCTCACAATCAAACAAGGTCTCTAGTAATTTGATCAGTTTGAAGTGGTATCTTAGGGCTAAATTCCCTCTCTTCAACTTAGACATCTAGTTGGGATCAATTTGAAGTGAAAGTAGTGGCAATCTAAGAAAAATGGATGTCACAAGAATTGGAATTGGATTTTGGTTTGAACATTGTATTTTAGATTTTCATTTATTTAAATGACTTATCTTTAATTACATTAATAGGTAAATTCTATTAGAAAAGGTGTTTCTAAATAAGTCACCATCAAAGTTTTAAAGTATGTTGTTTGAGATCGATTGAAATTGATACTAATGTTGTTTGTTTTTTAATTTAAAAAATACAATAAAATTATATTTTTATTTTTAGTTAACTTAAAAATACAATCAACCATTATTGAAGTTGATTGTTAGTGTATCTACAATAAAATAGTTATCTTTTTAACATTTTATTTATTTTTTGTCCACTTAAAAGATGTCAATTTAGAATCAAATGGCCAAATTTTAGTTTCATAAAATATTAGATATCTTAAATAGTTTATATATTAATTTAGATTTAATAAATTGTGCTTATGTCAAAGGACATCTAGTGTAATGGTGCTTAGTTCAGATCTTCTCCAATACAAAAAATAAATAAAAAAAATGT
The DNA here is from genome assembly GCA_018584345.1 of Thuja plicata. Taxonomy (NCBI): domain Eukaryota; kingdom Viridiplantae; phylum Streptophyta; class Pinopsida; order Cupressales; family Cupressaceae; genus Thuja; species Thuja plicata. The sequence continues at coordinate 1,184,791 of MU223648.1, forward strand.
TAGTGCTTATTTATTACTATAAACTTATTATTGGTGTTTCTTCCTTAATTCAATTTTGAGAAATTTAGATCTTCATCTTGCTTCGTCCTCTTTCCTTGTAGTTGTCTAGAGTATTAGTCTTACTTTAATTCTTTGGTAGATTTGGTTATAGAATTATTATTGAATCTTTCAAAGACAACATCTCCTTCCATTGGCTACTATAAAGATTATGGAAATGCTTAAAAAAATATTATAGCTAAATAATTTTTGAGGAAGTCTTATCTTCTTCTAAGTGTCTTCTTGTTATTTGTTTAGAGCTTTCAAGTTTTTTTTTGTATAGTTCTAAAATTATATGTCATCTATGAAGTTGACTAGGTGTAGTAACTAGTGTCCTTCCCCTAAGAAGTTGACTAGGTGTAGTAACTATTGTCCTTCCCCTTCTAATTTTTTTCAAAATTATCATTGATGACTCTTTTTGGTGGAACTTATGTGCTGCTAGAATCTAAATTATTGGTTGTGATAGTGATTTAGTGGTTCTTTTTGTTTTTCCTTTATGCCACGCACATTATTTCTAACAATTTTATGAAAGCTTAAACTGTTTTGGTGGCTCTTAAGAGCATGCGAGTTGGGTTGGAAAATTTTTATTTTTTGATTAGATTCTTTGATCTTGTTTTATCTTCTAAACAAATAATATTTTAGGAGTCCTCTTGGAGGATTACTTCTTGAATGGGCTAGATACTTCATCTCTTTGAATTTTGAGCCCATCTCCTTCATTCATATTCCTAAGGAATGCAATGTTATAGTTTATTGCCTTGTCTAATGAGCTCTAAGAAAATTTATTATTATCCATATCCTTTGGGTTGTTATAAACCTTCACAACATTTCCAACTAATTCATAATGATCAAATTATAAAGAAATAAGAAATTTCATTGTTTCAATAAATATGATTTTATGATTACTTGTGCTACTCTAATTTTCTATTTATTTTAAAATAAAGGGAAACATTCTTAGCTTTTTTCCTACTCTACCATTTAAATATATATTTTTATAATTTAATTTTTCTATTATTTTAATAAATTTATTTTCTCAAATTTTTTTAAAAATAATTTAATTAAATTAATAATCAAAATAAAAAATAAAAATAGTAAAATAAATCAATGTTTATTTCTTTTTTAAATAATGAACTATTAAACTTGAGCAACATAACCTTCTACCCTCTAATCCCCCACAATCCACTCCTCGCTTCTCTTTTCCTCCCACCCATTTTTTTTTCAAATGATAATCCTTATTTAAAATTTTAAGTCATATTCTTAAATCAAAATAAAATAAATCTCCAAATTAATTAATAATTTAGATTATTCCTTTTATCTTTATATCAGTATTCAAATCAATGGTGGACTTTTTTAGTTCTAGTGATCCATCCTATATGTGTAAACTTACAATTTGTTCATTGGTATTCATAAGAAATTATATTATTTCTTGAATCTTGAATAAACAAAGGTAAGGTTGAAGAGAAACAAGATTAAGCTTGAAATATTAAAAAAAATAAAAATTGTCAATGGACCCCTAGTCTAGTGGTGAAGTTGAAAGGTTCTTAATGAGCCCACTAGAGATCAAATCTTGTTGAGTGTATGATTCCTATATCAAAGAAAGATGAAGCCAGAATGAATGACTTTGTGGATGGCTTCCATTAAAAAAAAGTAAATTAAAGATTGAAGAAAAGTAAAGATTAAACTCAAAATATTTCAAAATATTAGAGATTTATTTGAATCTTGAATAAACAACTCAAAGATTGTTAAATCTTCAATTACATATCAATTTAAATCTTCAACAAACAATCATAGAATTGAAGAGAAGCAAGATCAAAGTTGAAATATTTCAATATGTAAATTGATGTTCATTGAATTTTAAATTAAATATTTATTTGAATCTTGAATAAATAATGGAAAGATTGAAAGAAATAAGATTAAAATTAAAATATTTTAAAATTTAAACTAAAATTTATTAAATATTATATTAGATTTTTATTTGTTTTTTGATCGGTAAAGGGCTAAAGTCACATAGTTTTTATATTAAAAAAATAAGATTTACATATAATTGTAGAAAGTTTAACCAGAGCCCCAAGCCTACTACCCAGCTTTGCAGAGGGACACATATTGTCAAAATTGTCCTATAAATAATAGACCTGACCACCAAACCTACGTTCCATTTAAATCATCATTAATTTGCAACCAATATTATCTAAAATTCCTAAATACAAAATGACCCCTAAATGAGGTTTGACATAGTAGCCTAATGACTATCCTCATAAAACATAGACAGAAAATATATTCAAAATAGGGTATGAGCACCCCAAGCACTAGATGGTTCTTTTCCTTTACCTCTAGTAGCATGGACGACGAAGGGCCAACAATGTCCATGTCTTAACCATGTTGGAGGTCCATGGTATAAACTAAAAGATTATGTTCCTCCTTAGTCTCCTACATTGGTTCAACATCACTTGAGTCTTCACTGCCCAAATTGTCCAAACATTCATTGTATTTATATTGGACAACCCAATCATCCCCTATAGTTACAAAATCACCCAAAACATCTCCCAAAAAGCCATCCAGAGTGAAGACCATCAAATTTTTAAAAAATCCCAAGCTCCTATGGATTATAGACTTCTGGATGTCCATTGACACGCCATCCCAAACTGTGAGTACTAAAAATCTAGTAATTTCCTTCCTAACATGCATGAAAATGAAGCAATGCATGAGATAGGTAATAGCGAGATTCCTATCCACATTATGTAGAATTTAATCAAGATCCCCCAAAAAGGAATTACTAAACTGTTAGGAATAAGTAATACTGAGAGGGGGGGGGTGAATCAGTATTACAACACTTTAAATTAACTTTAAACCAATTCAACATAAACCATAAGCATACTGAAATCAAAAGAACATAAACAAATAACACAGTACTCATGACACCATTATTTGTTGTTGAGGAAACCCTGACCAAGGGAAAACCCCTGTGGGGATGGTACCCACAAGCATGCACTAAAGTATAATGTCCCTGTTTGGAGTTGAATATTACACAGTACAATTCCTTGTTGGAGGAATACAACCCTATTAAAGGTATACAACACCCTGTTAGGGGCCAACTGAGCTTACAACTCTTACAATATATTTTTGTTACAAAAGTGTTCTCAGTAATGAACAAAAACAAGCATCTCCAATGCTTAGATAGTTCCATTCATAGATATTCAATGATCTCTGTCAACCCTCTTCTCTGCCATTCACATCTCTCATATCACATATTCCATCAGTACATCAATTCCATTCTTGGCTCAACAAAAAGTCTTCATATATATATATATATATATATATATATATATATCTTCACCAAGTCGGCTCTCTTAACCAAATATTACATAGTCGACTCTCAATACAAAATACAATTAATAAAGTAAATATCAAATACATAGTTGGTGCTCTTACATAATCAAAAAATAGATTATCAACAATCATAATCTATCTTAGCTTTCCAAAATTCCATGTCATACTCCCCAAATAATCGCTCCAGTTCAACTGCTCTATATCACTATCTTGCTGTTGTCGCCCATCTTCATTTAACTAAAACTCTCTGTAAACTTTACCAAAATTAAATTGATCATAGATGTAGGTCATACATACCCCATAGTATCTCCCTCTAATCTCTCTCATCTTAACTAATTGATCTCAATATGATACCCACAATACCTCTGTATTTTTGCTTTGTACTTAGTCGATTCCAGAATAGAATCACCAAACTTAACTCCAAATCAATCGATCAATATGCCATATGTGTTTCCATAAATGACAACCAAAAAGTGAATCATATCAAACCAAATTTATCACTTTCCAACATAAACACCCTTCTACACAACTCCCTTGCAACCTCTTTCTTCTCTCCAACCATCAAAATAGTGGCATAAAACATTGCTTGGATATCTATGTTGACTCTATATCTACGATTGACCCTAATAAACTCTCCACCCAAGATTCTCTTTACTGCATGAATGAAGGTCCTATGAGATTAATTTAGCACCTTGTTGAGTTATTTATTTGTCAGCAGCCTGAAAAAGGATGTTTTCCTTATGTTTGCTACAAACCTAATTGAAAAATCCATGACAACAAGGAATGCAAATGTAGAGAATCAAAATGAAGAGGGAAAAAATAGAGTAAGGAATAGGTCCCCATTCTAGCTGAGAAAGTTTATTTATAGGAAAAATCTCCTTATGGTCCTATCATCTTAGGGGATGGATTATAAATATTTCATAATGGCAGTATGTGATATGAAACTAGTCATCATTTCAGCTAGTTGAGGTGGCCAACATTTAATTAAATCCTAACACATATGATGAGATTTCTCCTTGATCTTATGCTATCCAAGATGAGAATCCTACCACAAAGAAATTTTGGGCCCATCAATGGACTGATATAGAAAGTATAGTGGGGGCTCAATGACAGCTTAATCCAAGTTAGAATCCACATGGGTTTTCATCAATATGTTGTCTACCTCACCCTATCACAAGCTATGAGACTATAATGCCCTTTCAAAGAACCCTAGGAAGACATGGTCAAATATGCACTAAACCATTTTTTTTGAAAGATAAAGATACATCATCCATAACATAGTGCAAAAATAACCAATTGCATTAACAAAGATAGAAAAACAACCAATTCTTAAATGATTGCACACAAGTTGAAGACTAAATCACATCCAAAGGTTCCATAACAAATCCAAAACATGGCAAGAATAGAAAGACACATTTGATCCATCACATGAGACTCTAGAACATGTCCACAACCTGATGGAGTATGACCATACCATCATCAACGGTCGTGAATTAAGGAGACATGTTCATCCTTAGTGCACACTAGAACACGGTTCATTATTAAGCCCAAAATGACTTAAAAATTAAATCACTTAAATAAATTAAGAGAACTATAAATTTCTAAAATAAATTATATCAATTCTTATTGAATGGAATTCAACTACGACTAATTAGTAGATAATTAAAAATAAATGCTAAGACAACATACTATTGAAGCCACGTCCATCATGATGTCATGCATGAAGAAAATGGGAGAGGCACTACAAATACCATGAGATTCATTTAAATATGTCTTATCTTGGTCCAATATAACATAATTCAATCCAATCAGAAACCTTGTTAGCCAATTAATTTTCCTTCTTATTAGCTTCTTTGTAGGTATGATTGATAGTAAAGGCCTCAAATATTTTGTCAATTCCAAGGCTCTTTCTAAAAATTTCCTCAATTTCCAATCGGGAATAGAGCCTGCTCTTATTTCATTAATTACTAATGTAAATTCTCCCTCTATTTTAATTTTATCAGTCTCAAGTTCCCTACACAATAGGAGTCTATGGATGAGAGCATTAATTTTTTTCACATATGTAGTGTCTTCTTCTAGAGGAATGCCAAGCCTTCCAACTATATCTCCATTCCACTTTCTGGTAATTCATACTACCCTTGAAGGTCCTAGGTTTCCTTATGAGGCTCCATCAAAGTTAAGTTGTTACTACTTTTCCTGCAATCCCTCAAAAGAGGAGTCACCTATTAGTATTATGGTTTATTTTTTCATTGATTTCAACCTTTTTTGGTATGGTATTAATACTTGTCTATAAATTATTTAATTTATAAGGTTATTATTGATGAAGAATATTTGAAAAGAGGACTAATATAGAAAGTTACCGAAGCTATACCATTGATTGAGGAAGAAGATTTATTTTTAGAAGGTTGGAATATGTAGGAAAGAGTATTTGAAGATCTTATTAAAGGATGTATTGAGATGATAATTTCTTGTGGCTCTAGATTTAATGATTAAGTACTACAAATATTTCCCTATCATTTGGATAGGATCCCATATCAATTATTTTATAAAGACTTGATTCACTGTTTTAGTAACATAAAAACTAATTGTTAGATGGTTTGGTAATTATGGAGAATGACTTGCATTTCTTTGTAGAAGAGTTTCATGGTATGCGGTTGGTGGACTTGGTCAGATGGTTCATGTGGTGTTTTAGTTCAGATATGTTTTGGCCGACTCAATTATTTGGGGTGACTTAATTTGTGTTGTTGAGTCCAAATATAGGTAAAAAAGAGAGATCAGAGTCTTATGGTGCTTTGGCTATAGAATTCCATTATTTGGAAGACATTTCATACATTGGAGAATGTTTTTGGGTCGTTTAACTTATTTTTAATGTATTTTCACACATTACCTTTGGGTCCATCTTTGGACGTATAGATTCTTACGAATTAATTTTATTAATTAGAAAAGATCTTTAGAGATGTATTTGGGTCCTCTCTACTTCCTGGAGTGGACAAATTTGTGTATTTATTTTCAAGGTTGCATAATTTGTATCAATAATGCCTATTTTTTGTGATCAACCTTGTTGGTGTGTCTAATGAATAATTGATTATATATTTTGATGGAATTGCTTGAGATTGGAAAGAAAGTGAGTTAGGATAAGTGTGAGGATTGTGAAATTTTGTGCAAACAATACAAAAATAAGAAGATTTTTGAAAATCAAACTGGAAGATCATTATCGTCGATTAGAAGTATCTATTATATCATTGTTGAATTGGTGAATTTATTTTTGTTCATTAAGGATTAGTATAATCCTTGGTAGTGTGCCTAATTTTGTAGGGACAACGAGTTCCTTGGCTTCAAGCCTAAAATATTGTAATTATTACATGATATAGTGAGTACATTTCTCACTGTAGTTTTTCCCATGTTGGGTTTTCATGTAAATCAGTGTCTTTATGTGTATCTGGAATCTTTTCTTTATCTTGTACTAATCATAAATTAAGTTATTCCAAATCTAGGATGATATTGTTAAAGTTTTAAATTGTACTGATTCACACCCCCTCTCAGTACCAGATTGTGTTCAACAATTATTATCGGAGAAAATTTCCTCTAGGTGAAACTTAATTGCCTGACATAGATCTGTTATGAATAGTGAAATGGGTCTTAAGGTACCTAATTTCAATTGAACTAACAATTCCTTTTGGAAGGAAAGGATGGAGTCTCATTTGGATTATTTTTTATATGGAGTGCTTGATGCAATTAGAAAGCAACATGATCCTTCTACTATAGGTACTCTTACTACTCCAGAAGAAATCATGACACAAAATAATAATGCTAATGAAAGAAATGCAATTATCATTTTGGGTGAATCAAAATTTCTTAAAGTTATGGGTTACAAATCTACATTTGATGTAGGGGAAAAACTTACTAGAATTTTTGAAGGAGATAAGAAAATCAAGCAAATCAAGCTATAGAATCTGAAGCACAAATTTGAAACCTTGAAGATGTCTTAAGATGAGAAGATTGTACGCCACCTGCATTGAGTAAATGAATTTTTTAAGTCCATTAGAGGTATTGAAGGAGTTCTTGAAGTGAATGAAGTAGTCCTGAAATTGATGAGGACAATGACAAAAAAATACAAAAACCTACTGATTTCTATACAATAGAGTTAAGACATGGACACATGTACCTTGGATGAGCTATTTGGTGCATTCACTTCTTTTGGGCTTTCTGAACTCAATGAAAACAAGTGAGAAAATAAACAAGCCTCTTTTAAGGATACTCAAAATGTTGGACACGTTTCTAATTTAGATGAAGAAGCAAACTTTGTTATAAAAGTACAGAAAAGATCCAACATACACAAAGGTAATTTACCCTTTAAATTCTTTAATTTTGAAAAAAATAGGACACTATGCTACTAAATGTCCTTGTAGAGAAGATAGGAAGAATTACAACGTTGATGAAAATAAGAAAGTGTTGTTGTTACACGACACACACCCCATTTTGGCCACTTGGGCTAATGGGGACCCCCTCCTTTTTCTTTTGTTTTGGTTGGTGGGCCCCCTATTGGGTGGTCTAGCTAGGCATATGGTGAGTCAGATTATGGGCCCATGCACCCCCAATAGTTTGATGTCAGTTAGGTCACTTTTTAGTCTTCCCTGCTTCCCCTTCCCCTTCTTTTTTCTCTTTGGTTTGGTATTGTTGGGTATTTTTGGATTTAGTTTCTTTTTTTCCCTTTTTGGACTTTCACATCACCAGGGTTCTCCTAACCCTGACACATCTAAAATTTCAATCTCCCTTTTATTTTTGTTTGTGATCCTTTAGAGTTAGTTCATTTTAGAGTGTCCTTTCAAAATTTTGGAGTATTGGGGTTCTTCGAACCCCGACACCTTCAAAACCTCTGAAGCCCTACCCCTCAGCAACTAAGGCATGAGATTTAGGGTGTCAGGATTTAAGAGTGTCTGACCTCTGACATCCCTGACACCCTAAACCCATGACCTTTTGATGATGATGTCACCCCAAGAGGGAAGCTATATAAAGGAGCTTGACACTTAGTTTATTTTCATTCTACGATTGATGAACATTTAAACTTAAACTGCTCTTGACAATCTCATGCTTCCTTGTCTCCTACTTGGTCATTTTTTGATTCCTCATGTTTAACATGCTCATTATATTGATTTCCAACAACCACCTTGCATCATAGAATTTTACTTTTCCTTTCCCTTTCGAGGTAGGATTTGTGTTTTTTTTTCTCTCTGCCCTAGTTTAGTTCTTTTCTTTAATTTTTTTAGGGGTTTCTCTTTCTTATAAGTATTTTTAGGGTTTTCTTGATCCTTTAGTCCCAAGGATTTGTTTTAGTTTGGGTTTTTTTACCTTTTTTTGTCATCTTGTAGTCAAACTCTAGATCTTTGGACCTTCCAGGTCCAAAGATACGAAACCTTCATTGGAAGCCTGACCTTCACCATCAATGGTCAACACAAAATTGAAGTCGTCAAACTCTGTAACCACGATAAGGGTTTTGGTGCCCAAAGCTCTGAATCTTCCCCACATAGGAAAAACATCAAATTTTTGGGGTTTCATAGGTCCGTAACCCTGGGAAAGGATTTTGGACTACGTCACCCCACATGTCTGAAAAATCTAGTATAGGGTTTTTTGTAGGGTTTTGATGATTTTCTTCAGTTGTCAGGGTTTTTTCTTCTCTTTTGGGTTTATGTTGAGTAGTTTACTCTTTGTTCTTAGATAAAGTAAAAGTTTCTTATTTTCAATAAATGTTGCTGAAAAGAATTCCCTGTGAATGTAGAACTATGAGTATGTCTGCCATGAAGTACAAATATAATGGTTACCACACTCCTAACAAGATGGGTGATCTCCACATCGAGATTAAAGATATGGAAATTGGACACATGGATTTGAATTCCTTCCTCAAGAAAGTTGTAGAACCTTCTGGATGATCATCTGACTATACAACTATGGTCCTCTCTAGGTTTTTAAATGTTGTAGGGCACCCAGTGTATTTTATTGCACCTAACCTAATCATGATTCTAGTAGAGAATTATGTACTAGATGAGAGAGTGGTGAAGAATAGAAATAGAGATATACTCCTAGACATATGACCTGACTTAATCGAAGAAGTCTTCGATATTCCCATTACATACAGTTATTACCCCATTTCTAGAGGGCAAGGGTAGAGATACTTTTAAGAAACCTTGGATTTATATGACATCATAAACAAATATTATTTGATATATCCTCAGAAATATGTTAAACTTGAGAAAATGGATATGCACAAGGGCTATTTGATTGATGACATGAGGAATTGTGTTACTCTACTTAGAAAGGTCTAGGGATTGCCATAGGCTAGGAAACTGGAGCCTTTTTGGTGTTCATAATTCAAAAGATCAGAGGTAGGATGTAAAGGATTGATTGGGGATAAATCATCAGTGACAATATGGATGAACAACTACAAACTGTAAAGGTCAACCCCAGATTCTACATGACCTCTTACATCATCTATTTATTGGCTACAATAGCATAGTACCTAGGGCTATATAAGAAGGGATCTCTATGGGATGCTAATACCTATCCTTACACAGTATATCCTCAACTGGTAAGGAAGGAAAAACTCAAGGTGGGTATCCCAGAATATAGAATTGTCAATGATGCCTTCATTTTTGTAGTCATCCTATCCATTTAAGGTGGCTATGCAAAGAGACCATCCAAGGAGGATTATGATAAAATCAAAATGCTCGGGGCATAATACATCTATTTTTTTACTCTAACTTACATTAGGGTGGCAAGAATTATGCAAACAAAGATGGAGGGAACTCAAAGAGATCTGTCCAATCCTTGCAGCATGAGCCACACAATAGAAACAACAAATAACAACAAATATATATGCAAGATCAACCTTATTTATTATCAAAAAATCATATACAATGGATCTACAACATGAAGTCATACATGCCAGGCATACATTCCAAGCATACATGCCTGATTATAATCAAAATTCCTTACAAATTCCTTATCTTTTAGCTAAAAAAATATAATCTTATGAGAGTACCCATTTAGGAACAAATTTACAAGCTTATAAAGCCTTTGCAAGCATCAGGTTGGCCTAGAGAGACCACATTTCCCAATGAGAAAGAAAACGTAATACAAGATATAGGTCAGGACCAAAATCACCAAGATCTAGTTCCAATGGAAGAAATAAGAATCATAATCCCTAGAGTAGGTCGGCCACAAAATATCATTGAGAAGTGAGTCATTAAGCTTTGCCGATCGGGAAAATCCTTTGGAAGATTGGAAAATAAAAAAAAACCAGAAAACATGAATAACAATACAATCCCACCAATAATTTGCAAGATCTCATGCACAAAGAAACCAAATGAAGTGCGAACCTAGGGAAATATTCCACATTATTCCATGAACATGGTGTAAGGATAACACTTACAAATGATCCAAACTAAATGAACCCAGAAAGAAACTTAGAGATTGATCAAATATGAAAACATAAAACAAATGTTTTTGGTTGATGCAAGATTGCTAAGATCTCAAGATGATCCTGCATCAGAAACCCGAGGTTATTTTAAATTTGAGCCTCTCACTTGGCTAGGCTAAGGGAAAACCAAGATGGTCAACCTCATCTTGAGAAATCCATGAAGAATCTTCCACAGGTTTGTCCTTCCATTTGACAAGATATTCCTTATATTGCATACCTCTTATACTTCTTCCAATTCTGCTATCCAAAATATTTTCTATCTCATCCATCTACTTCTTAGGATACTTTTATTCAACTTCTAATCATTTACCCTCATAAAAATATGATTCATGATACTCATACAAGTTTTCACCATTGAATATAGGTGAAATGTCCATGTCCTCTGGTAACTCTAATTCATATACATTTCGTGAATCAAATTTCCTCAAGATCTTACATGGTCCAAACTTCCTCGACTTTAGCTTATTATATGTTCCAATAGGAAATATTCCCTTCTTCAAATAAACCATTACTTCATCCCCAACTTAAATTTTTTTGTCTCCTTTTCATATCCTCTCTCTCTCTCTCTCTCTCTCTCTCTCTCTCTCTCTCTCTCTCTCTCTCTCTCCTTATATGACCAATCCATCTCTTCCAAATGCCATTTTATCCTAATGTGTAATCCATTCATGTGTTTTGCAATTTTTTCTTCTTTAGCACTCCTCTTGTTCTCATGGCTAATATCTCTCAATTCTGATACTCCCTTAGGATTAAAACCAATAACTATCTCAAATGGTGTCTTCCGTGTATTTCTATTCACTGAATTGTTATATAAAACATCTTCTTGTGCTAAAATTAAATCCCAATTTCTAGGCTTTTCTCCAACTAAACATCTCAATAGGTTTCCCAAACTCCCATTTACTACCTCTATTTGTCGACATGTCTATGGGTGAAATGTAGAACTAAACTTCAAATCAGTTTTCATCTTCTTCCAAAAGTGTCCTAAAAAATAACCAACAAATTTACTATCTCTATCTGAAACTATACTATTAGGAAATCCATGCAATCTCACAATCTCCTTTAAAAATAAGTCAGCTACATGTAGTGCATCTTTTATCTTCTTATAAGGAATTAAATATGTCATCTTAGAAAATCTATCTAACACCACAAATGTAGAATCATTACCTCTTTGTGTCTTTGGTAACCCAAGTAAAAAATACATGCTAATATCCTCCCAAGGTCTAGTTGGCACTGTCAAAGATGTATACAATCCAGTATTTTGACTACTTCCTTTTGCAACTTGAAAAATTCTACATCCTTGAAAAAACTTTCTTACATCCTGTAGTTCATAAACCCGGAATCCAAAAACCTGCATGAAACATTACTTTAACATACTTTTCAATCAAATTTGAAAGATTTAACTAGTTTAATCAATTTTGAAAATGAAAGCAAATTAAGAGCGTCTCATGGATCTCTAGCTAGAAGGACTAAACGAATGCTCTTAGCTGCAAAGCATTCTAAAGTGACAACCCCTAGAACAAGAATTATGCTAAGAATGATGAAAAAGATGGATCTAAGATGCAAATGTATGAAAATTAAGATGACTTTCCCTATTCTATTGCTCAAAATCTGTTTAAACATAGATGAATTTATCATTATGATGATACTACTTAAGAACACTTTAATGTTAAATGCTCAATTCAATATGTAATTAAAAGTGAATTCTTACTCTAAATGTGAATTGGTGAGTTTACACTAAGAAATACCTTCTATTTATAGGAATTCCCAAGGGTAGGGGGTGAGTTTGATTAACCATGGTCAAATTAGGGTTGAGGTTAAGGCTGAGTGATGGGTTTCAAATAGGGGGACAAGATGGCAAAATGAGGGGTGAGGATAAAAAAGGATAAATGAGTGGCTAAGATAGAAAAGCCTTGGAGTGATCCATGTTCTCTCAATCCTTTCTTCTCATTGGATAATTGATTCTTTGTCCCCTTTGTTGAATTTAGATATTAATTAGTTCAAACAATTAATTAAATTAGCCATGTAAGAGAATTAGATGGGTTGCATATAATTTATTTAATCAAACTATATAACTTATTGATTAAATCAATTACATAGTTTAATTAATTCATTTTGACTTGAATTTAATTAATTAATGTCTTTGTTAATTAATCCATGATGTTGACTCGATTTGACCACTTTGACTTTGGTTGACCGATTTAGGGTGTCTACAAATGCCCCTCTTTGAATCAATGTGTGAAGCACACTGGTTCAAAGAATACCTGATGTTTGATGTCTGATACCGATTTGATGTATGATTTGATGCGATATTGATGATGATGTTTCGACGTGAGTCCCTGACATGATGATGCTGATATGATACTGATATGATGCTGATGTGATACTGATGTCATTTCTCTTATAATGTGGTACATCTATTGTGAAAATTGATCTATTTTGATGCCCTAATGTATATATATATATATATATATATATATATATATATATATATATTTGACGTATGATGTCCCAATTTAAAAAAGTACCCCGATTCACAAAACTATGCACACGACATTCCTCCTCGGGATTAAAATCAGGATGATTTTGCAAGCATTCGCGCTAAGGAAAATGATTTATTTTGTTTGCAAAAAAATGATGAATGTTAGCCATGTCGATTTAAATCCTGAAAAAATGATGATTTTTGACGATAAGAACAATGCCCCAAAGTGTTGTGAAATAAAAGGCTCCCCAATGAAAAAAATTCCCACCAAAATACCCTCTAGTTGCAAAAAAAGACCTTAAAAAGGTGAGAAATGCATTTTGAAGTTCATTTTGCAACTTGGCGATTTTGAGTGTTTTTATTGTGCAAAGTGATTGTGAAGATGAGAATGGTGGTTCCCGTGGTAGATCATCAGTTCGAGAGAGTGCGCCGGTATCAAAGACCGTAGGAGTATGACTCCCCGGTATGTGTCATAAAAACCCATTTTTTGGCATAATTTCTCATTTTTGAAAAAAAAATCTAGGGTTTGTAAAAAAATTTGACATTTGTATGAGTTTGTGAAAAAATCCATGAAACTCATGTTTTTATGAAATGAAATGATGAAATTGGAAGTGGGTTTTGTGAATATTTTACAAACAATACAAAAAAAACATGTGTTGTGCGGTTTACGCGAGCTAGCATCGCGCTCGGGCCGAGCTCACTCGCACCGAGGCGAGAAGAGCTTGCAACCAAGCAAGCGGAGCTCGAGCTTGCACCTGAGCGAGCTTAGCTCACTGATGAGCCATGACTTGGGGGAGGATAGGGGATGGGGGGTGGGAAAAATGTTAAGTGTTTTGATTTGATTTGATTTTTTTTGCTTTTTTATTTTTTATTTTTGTGATATTTGATTTTTTAAATTTTTATTTTTTTTCTGATTTTTCATTTTTTTAATTTTAATTTTTAATTTTTGATTGATTTTTTTATTTTTTATTTGATATTGTGATTTTTTTATTTTTCAAATTTTTATTTGGTTTCGACGGTTTGTTGATTTTTTGCAATGATTTTGATTTTTTTTGTCGATTTTTTATTTTTTTCTTGTCAAATTTTTATGCGATTGGTGATTTTTTGACGCTGTTTGATTTTTGTCACCGAATTGTTGATGTTGTCGATGATTTTGAAATTTATCAACAATTTTTTATTTGTTTGCCAATTTTGATTGTGACTTTGACTGTTGTGTCCTTCTATAGACAAAGGTTATTGATGAAGTATGAAAGTGTCACGTGTTACCCTAAGGTGTGTAATGTTGCCTCGATTTGCATGATGAAAGTGGTTTTTTATTAGAGGTGTGATGTTTGTGCTACCCCAAAGATGTTGATTGCTGTCAAAATTTGAGTGAACAGAGGAATGTGAGGATTGTATCAGTCACTATAGGATAATCGATAATAGATCAATGTTGTATTGATGTCAACTCATTAGGATATGATAGAGAATGATTTTATTCCTCATGATATAGAGGTGTGAAAAAGTTGATGCGCTTGTTGAGATCCTGTAAATCTCATATGAGCTAGTAGATAGTAGGATATGATTGACTTGAGATAATTGATCTTATATTGATGTTGGATGTATGAATGTAACATGTTTAGCTAGATAAGCTGAATATGAGGGTGGCATACCCTAAACCCTTAGCCCTGATTGCACATTTATCCCTAGAGGACCGACGCGTATTTAGGCGATGTGGATTAGTATATATGTTGAGTATGCCCCAGGTTTGGCTGAATCGAGGACTATTGAAAAAATTGGTAGAGAGGTGGCACAAAGACCATAATACATTTCATTTTCCTATTAGAGAGATGATGATCATGCTGAAGGATATATACCAGATTTTGTGGATCTTAGTTATGGGAGATTTAGTACACTTTGATCCTTATGATGATGGAGTCGCAATAAGTCAAGTATTTGAGGATGATCAGATTAGAGGCTACACAATGACCTGGGAGACGATGACAAGGAGACATTATGCCCCACTTCCCATAATTTTATCTGCATTGATTATAGGATTCCTCATGCTTGACCAGAGAGCACATAGATTTCACATTGGTTGGGATCGATTATTGGAGGACATGCTTGGGTAAAAGCACAAAGTTGTGTCATGTTTCGAGACCACTTATCAACGCAACTAAATTTGAGTATTTCTAACTAAAGATTAATTGTTGTCAAACATATGGTCCAGCTAAATTCATTCTAGCTAAGTTAGATAATTGGTTAAACTTTTCCAATTGGAAATGTTTATTAAATGCAAGTTTTATACCAATTTGGGTCCAATTACCAAAGAAATAAAACTATTTCAGAAAAGCAATTTTTCAATAACCCCTACTCTTTTTAATGATATTTTTAAAATATATAAAAAATACCCTTTTGTAGAGATCAGAGTCAAGATTATTGTCATATAAATTTTATAGTATTTTGATTAGATATAATATATTCTAATTTCAAAATACAACAAGTCGGTATTTTAAAATTCGAGAAGATTTTTCTTCAAATAAATAAAAAATAGTAAATCATATAAAAAAAATTAAATTTTATATTTAACACTAAAGGAGAGAGTCCTCTTCAAGAATATGTAATTTTTTTTCTGAATGGTGTAGATTTGATAGGGTAAATTTGGTGGGAGATGTAAATTGTCGATTAAGATAAGTTCAATTTTGAGCAGTTATAACATAGAAAATATACATTAAAAACCAATCTTTATTCTTTTCTACACTAGCTAGACATTTTATCTATAACATATTTTGAAATCAGAGGAAAAATAGATTATTTGCATATACTTGTTTGGTGGGAACTAGACCCCAGATTTTTTGTAGTTTTCAACAATTAAAAAATGAACTTCAAAAATTTAAAAACTGTCAATTCTTGTTTAAAAAAATTAAAAAATTGAAGGCACAAACTTCATCCACTTTTACACATTTCATCACTTCACATCATCCTCAAATTCTAAGCACAAATGCCACTTTTATGTCATTAAAGTTGAAAATTTTGCATGTTGTGGACCTTTTCCTTTATAAAAGTGTGACACAAGTTTGTACTTTTATTGGGTTACTAGACCATGATGCTTTTATTAGGGTACATGCATTCTAGCACATTTATATCATGACCTTCATGAGGTGATATATCAGCGTGCATAAACTTTATCATCCAGGACTATATTGTTACAAATTTGGGTATGGGAGCATCCTTTAGTGACCTGACCAGTTGTAGAGAGAGTATGAGAGGAGGGATAACCCTTTATCTATGGATATAGTGGTTTTATTGTCCAGCCAAAGCTAGGAAATTTAGAGTATTGGAGGTGGTAGATTGATGATCTAGATATTGTCTATTGGAGACCTTATTTGAGATGTGAGGAGTGGCATGAGGATCATTGAGAGGTGTTATATATGTTCACATCGAGATGGTTTCTTCGTTGCACACCTTACATTATTGAGAGATTTATCATTACCAAATTATGGTGACAGTTTGGATGGACTTAGGGTTTTACCCAGGGATTATCTATGTATGCACGTACCTAGAAGGAGAAACTAGCCTGGGGACCACATGCATAAAGTGAGGCAACTAGAGATGAGTTTCACACATTAATACCCATTTCTTCAGATTATCAAGATGATATGATGGGTGTGAGTGTGACTAAGGAGTATACACAGTGATTTTTAGCACATCCATTCCCATGATTGTCTTCACCAGATGAGCCAATGCCTCTCTTGGAGAGTGATGATGGTGATGAGGACCAACCTAGATGACTAGTGAGATATGTAGGATGATAGGGAGATCACATAGATGAGGAGGATGCAGGATCTCATGATATCCCAGTGAGAGAAGTGAGAGGGAGAGGTGGTAGAATTATTAGTCAAGGAGCTGGTGGTGTTGATGATTACTATGTAGGAGATGATGGTGGCCATGGGGGAGATGATAGTGATCATGGAGGTGATGATAGTGATCATGGAGGGGATGATAGTGATCATGATGGAGATTCTATAGAGAGGAGGAGATTGTTGTTTCCAAATCAGGGACAAGTAGCTCACATAGCTAGGTCAGGTATAGTACAGGATCCAAGGTAGGCTATGCAAAGAGGTATCCTAGGTCAGGATATGTAGAGGTTACGTGGGGAGTTAATTACAACACACACATACGTCATATTATAATAGGGATAGATTCAGAGACTTGAGGCTGAGTTAGCTTCTACCAGGTCACAAAGATCATGATATTTATATTATGGAGGCAAAGTTAGTAGCTACTACGTCATAGAGAGATCATGCTATACAACAGTGAGGAGTAGAAAAGGATATAGCCTAGCAGTTAGAGCATGTGGCTAGAGATGGTGCGAATAGATAGACCTGTTATCTCTACAAGATATTTTGTTTTCATTAGTTTATTCAAAGTCATAGATTCAAGAAGAATCAGTTGGTGAAAGGAGATAGTCAAGTATTAGGCTAGTTGGTAATGCTCACTGAGCTAGTCGGTTAGGTCAAGCAAGTTAAGTGCAGTCGGTAAAGTAAAAGAGTTAAGAATAGTATACTGATTACTTATAGTTACCAAGTGACACACTACACCAAGCACATGTGTAGCACACCAAGTTGGTAGTTACCTAGTATTGAAGATAATTTAACCAAGGAGTTACTCAACCAAGTTAGACAATTAATTCAAAATGTGATCAGATCACATTTAATGGTTTGTTAGAGCATTAATTATGATTCTACAAGCATGTAGAATAATTTTCTACAATATCAATGGTTGAGATAATTCAAAGTGAAGATCTAAGGCATATATCAAATAGAAAAATAAATTTTGTTATTTCCAAGAAAAAAAAGTACTAAGGTAAAAGTGACGTGGTCACCGAGTAGAATAGAAGATCTAACAGTTCAAATAAATTCATTGCATACCTAACGCATAAGATTAAGAGGCAAAAATTATCTATATATTGGATGAAATTGTAAGTTGTTTTTGTTTTTTCTGAGAAAGATAAAGGAGTTATAGAAGTGAAGTTATTGAAGAGAAAGAGCAAAGAAGAGAGCACTAAGCAGAGATTCAGATACAGGAGAGAAGAACAAAGTAGTGTTACAATTTGAGATTGAGGTAAAAAATCAAAGCACATAGAGTTTGATCAACATTTATATTTGATTCAACATTGCAGACATTTTTTAGTTATTTAATACGGTTGTATTGAGAGATTTAAATTCCAATACTGGGTAGATCTTAACCGATCTTATATTTTTCAAATTCTTTAATAGGGTACATCTCTAAGTGTAGAGATTGTAAAAATCCTTTAACTGAGTAGACCTAACAAGTATTTTATACTCTTAATCAAGTAAGCTATCATAAATAGCTAAATCAGAAATAGCTAAATGTTGTAGCTCTAACCGAGTACCCTTTATACTACAGTTAGCGAAGGTTGTGGGTGCCATCCCCGCTACATTTTTTCCTCTAACCAAGGATTTATGCATTACCAAAATCATGTGTTATGAGTTATATTGTTTAATGTTATGGTTTTATAAGTTTTATATTACTTTCATTTCAAAGTCATGAACTCGGTAATCAGTATGCAGCAGTATATGGTTTATCAGTGAATGTGGTTAGAAATTATTTTTAGTGGCACTGATTCACCTCTACCCTTTGAGTCCCAACTTTCCATAGTTATTCCAACAATTGGTATCATAGCTTGTACTCTTGAGATGAAGGTTTGAACACCTGAGAGTTAAAGATCATAGTCATGGAAATGTTTAGGAAATCTAACAGGATTGATAGTCTTGAATTTTAGTTGGAGAGTGCATGAGAGTTAACTGATCTGAGAAAGAAACTTGAGAAGTCTCTAAGGATAAGAAGAAAATATATGATGAACTAAAGGTTACACAAGATCAAGTTGATACACTTGAGACAACATCTGAAGGAAGCATGACTGATGAATCTTAATCAGCTATAAGAGAACTATTGGAAAAGAATGATTCACCTACTGAGCTGTTGGATTTGATGAAGAAAGATCTTGAAGTGAATAGAATAAGATTGACCAAATTGATTGAAGGAAAAAAGACAACCAAGGATGAAAAGAGAATGATAGAAGATGACAAAAGACAAGTTGAAATTAGGTTAACTGAGAAAAATAATGAGATCATAAGGATGACCCAAGTTCACTATAATACGACCGACCAACTTCTGAATGCAAATCAAGACTGTACAAGAAAGGAGTTTGAGAACCAGGAATTGAAAGATGAGATTGAAAGAATGGAAAAAAGATTGAAAGCTGAGAAGATGCAAATGAAGCACTAAAAAGAAATGAAGAAGCATTGAAATCAGTGGACAAACAATTTAAGATTCAGAAGAAACTGAGTGACAGAACAACAATTGGATTCAATGAGAACAAAAATACTAAGAAAGGAGAATCATCTAATCCACTAAAAGATCAAGGTATTGTATGCCCACTAAAACCAAAGAATCCAAATTGCAATTATTGTGGGAAGCCTAGAAACATAGCTAATGTTTGTAGAAGTAGAAAAAGTAAAGTATCGAGTACACCTAAATTTGATGGTTATTGTTTTAGATGTAATAGATATGGACATCAAGATTTTGAGTGCAGAACCAACTTTACTAACAACACAAGGAAACCTAAGTTTGATGGTTACTGTAAGAATTGCAACATATATGGTCACAAGATTGAAGAATGCAGGTCAAAGAAAAAATGATAAGTGTATGCCTAACCGAGAGAATGAAAATAATAACCGAGAAGGTACATCTATAACATGAGATTATAATACAAGGATTTCATGTTTATCTTGTGGAAGGTATGGACACATTGCTGCAAATTTCATGTTGTTGCATGGAATAAATAATAGAAGATCATGGAGAAGCCTTGACATGGCATATTTTTACTATCATATGGTAGGACACCTAGCAAGGAATTACAGATACCGAGGAGATGCACCAATTGAAGATGAATCTACAAGGAATGCACCACCTACTGTTAAAGAAATCAAAGAAACAATGAACAAAACCTAGAGGACAAAGACTTAGGAAGATGGAACATTATTTGGAACCATAGAAAGCACCATGTCTACTGAATTAGGTAAAACCAAGCTCCACCTAAATGGTGAGAGGTATGTAGGAACTGCATGCTTATCATAAATCTTACTTCAATTCCTAAGCATTAGATTTAAGATTCATATCAGCATATCAAGATGCACTTGGATAAGTTGTGAAATTTTTTTTAAACATTGTAATATATGGTTATTTTGTTTACTTGGTTAAGCAGAGTAACTATGTTGTCAATATAAAGGTACAAGGGACTCGGTAAGCACATTTAATGCACATTAATAGAGTTGTTGGAAACCCTAATTGTGGGAAAGCTATAAATAGGTCAGTTTGTTTTTCATTTGAACCTAATGTTTTCAAAGATAATTTGAGCACATTGTAGAGCAATTATTACATCAAGAGATCAAGGTGATTCCAAGGTATTTACAAATCTTTATAAGAACATTGTGAGACATTTGTGTGATAATTGTTATATATCTAGTTGTGTTTGTGAAGTCGTGTTTTATCAAGCGTGCCCTAGTTTGTTCAAACAATACATTTGAAGGTAATCATGGAACCAAGAATACAAAGACCAGTGTTAGTAGAGAATGTCAAACCAGTGAACCCAAAGTACATAATTCCCTGAGAAAAAGATGCAAACATAGATATAACAGGATCGTTATCTTCAATCCTGCCAAGAGTAATTTTGATTGAAGATGTTCACACGTTTATTCATTGGAAGATAGAAGACTTGTGTGAAGCAGAGATTGACGCCTTATTTAAGAAGTTGTGCGCATATGGAAAAGTTAAGGATGAGCATACACATCTAGAATAAAAAGGTTGAACTCATGAAATACATTAACCAAAGGTATTCAAACCAGAATGGGTGATAATGGTACTCATTCGAGTACATGACAAGTTTATGTGGTTGGAGGAACCTATAAAGATAACGAAGGATGTCTTGCACATCATCACCAGATTCCCTATTGGAGACAAACCCAAGGTCATAAATAAAATTGACTATGGTAAGCTAACTGAGCTAACCAAGGCACAATGGGATGGCAGAGGAATGAGGATATCTACTGTGGAGGATCCTGAGTTAAGGTATGCATGCAATATCATATCTTAGTGAGTATTCCAATCATCCCAAATGGACAATGTACCATATGGAGCAGCAGACCTTGCATTTAAGATATTGAAGCAAGGACTTTAGATAGATATTTGTTAAGTTTTGTTGAAGCAAATAGATAACAACATGAATATAATCAGAAAGGCAAAGAACAACACTTTGAAATTTGGTTCATTGTTGGTATGTATTTTATTTTACTATCAGAATTTATTTCCCTCTATTTGAGATATATTATGGAAAACTAATAATCCGGTTATCAATCAAATAAATGAATGTAAAGAAAGTCTAGGAGACAACTTTGATGCAATTATGGGGTATGTGCAAGATCATGAGGGGCCAAAAAGCGGCGATGTTAAAAAAATCCACTTTTCACTCGTCCAAAAGTGCATGAAAATGTTTGTTGACTTTTTAGTAGGCATGGGTGTTAGTACACCTAGGAAAACCTGACACCAAAGCACAAGCCTAATCGGGTACATGATTTTTTTGGGTACCTAAAAAATATCGGGTACTCAAAACCTGTGGCATAAATCAAAACCCGCGAGCTGCTTTCCTCATTTCTCTCATCGTTTTGGGTTTGGAAAACGGCTCTAAATATCCTATACATGATTTTTTCAGGTACCTGATTGCTCCAACAATAAATTTGACTCCACACTTTATCCGGTAAGTAAATTCTTGCTATATCTTGATTAATTTCTTTCATTTTCATGTTAAATGTAGTTTTTTTGGTTAAAATGGGGATTTGTATTGATTTTTTTAAATAATATATGAAATCAATTTGAAATTTATATTTGTATATTATTTAATCAACTATGACTGACAACAATGAAGATAATAACCCTCCCCCACCAAATAATGATCCCCAAAACAATCCAGAACCGCTTCAAAACCCTCAATCTTTAGAGGATTTAATACAAGAGAATTTGAACACTATATGAGGCTTCAAAAATACATATCATAATATACCTACATTAGCTCCTATGATTTCCACCCTAAATACCATTGTTGAAAATATTGACACCCTTACACAACAACATAATGCTGCTCTTCATTGGCTTGATGATATGCACGCCCAATTTGATGACGGGCTTGACCATGATGGGGTTGCGACCCTTAATATAACTAAGGAAGATATAGCCTCCCTGTATGCACCCTAAAATGGTCGCCTAGACTTTGGGCCCCATTTATTATTTTACCATTTTATCAAATTTCTGAATCAATGCTTTGGAACATTTTCAATTGAAATCAATTTCCTTGATCAAATTGTAATTAATTCAATTATTCAATTATTTCAATATTTCCTAAGGTTTGATCATTCTTATTTAATTAAAAGATTTAACCTCCCTTTTAATTAAATAAAATTCCTCTTATTTAATTAAATTCAATTCCTCCCATTTAATTAAATAAAATTCTTCTAATTTATTTAATTGAAAGAAAACCTCTCTTTTAATTAAATAAATAAAAATCCCCACTTAAAGCACTTTATTTGTTGAAAAAGGAAATGAATTAAATGAAAAATTAAATAAAAATCCCTTTTTCAACACCCCCTTTTAAGTGGTGGGATTTTTGCCTCTTAATCATAGCCTTTGATTTTTTGCCTCTTAATCTCAATCGTTCACTTTTCTTTAAAAGGAGACCTC
>MU223649.1:2853-13564 GCA_018584345.1 Thuja plicata
TAAATATCATTTAGATTATCTTTTTTGATTTATTGTATCATTATCGAAAAATAAAATAGCTAAAAATTTATTGAATCAGAAAGAGTATAAAGTTACAAAAAGCAACATACACTAGGTGACCCAAAAGGGAAACTATCTTATCATATCATCCTCAACAATCTTATCAAGTGATTGAGCACAATCTCGAGACAAATCAACACTGCTCCCAGCATTCCAACGAATCATCTTCTCAGAAGCCCACTTGGCCAAACAATCCACTGCTTTATTCCACTCCTTGGGAATATAACAAAAATAAATTGATTCCAAAAAATCCATCAAATGCAGAATCTGTCTACCTACCATTGCCAGATGTCCATCAACATCCAATTTTCTGTTTATTCAGCATGTCCATCACAATCTGAGATTCTAACTCACAGATAACTTTGTGCTAGCCAAGAGTGTAAGCACGTCCGAGAGCACAAGGAACAGCTAAAGCTTCCATAAGATTATTAGTGTAATGTCCCTTATAAGCATAAAATAAGATCACATTTCCAAAACTGCCCCCGCTAATACCTCCAATTCCTGCATGCCCTGGATTTCCCTGAGAGGAATCATCAGTATCAATCTTAAGAAATCCAAGGGGGGAGGAGACAACTTACCAATTCTCGGAGCCTTCTTTGCATGTCGGTAGCTAACTTGGCGACTCCTCACTCCTCAAAAGAGGATCATTATTAATATCCCCCAAAATGTTCAGATTCTGAATAACAGGTATATCACTAGGATCCACTTCTAGAGAGAGATCAAACTTTGGCAATAAAGTTTCCCACAACATAATAGTAATTCTCTGCCATACCTGTTGAGCCAACATCCTCTTATCATGGAAAATCCTGTGATTTCTTTCTAACTACAATTGCCAAATAATAAAAGAGGGACCAATTTTCCCAAGCTACCTGGAGGAAAGAGGTTTTAGCCGGGGGTCTACTGAGACCATTCCAAAACTCCATAAGGGTAATAGCATGAACACAAGCATGTTTCCAAACACCCCACCAATAATGCCAAATTTCCTTAGAAAAAGCACACTAGAAGAAAAGGTGAGAAGTGCTCTCTTGACTCTTGTTACACAAGAAGCATCTAGAGGGTCCATGAAATCCCCTTTTCCGAAGATTTTCCCAGTTTAAGCATCTATTCTGAACCACCAACAATAGGAAGAAGTTGCACTTGGGCCAAGAGAATCTATTCCAAGCTTGTTTCCACCAACAAACAGTCAACTTTCCATGAGTCAAGCTATCTAACTCTAAGTATCCTAAGGATATTGAAAATTTTCCTTTTGGGTTAGGCCCCCATGCAAGAACATACCACCCCTTCAGGGAACTACACATTCTTCTTGCCAAAATCCTAGCTTAGCTCGTCTCGAGCCTCAATTGAACCTTAAATAGGCCATTCATGCGATTCTTTCCATCTAGCCACTTCCCCTAGTCCCAAACTCTGGAACACTTTAAAATCCCCAACTTATTCCACCCAGCTTCAATAAATCTATCACCCAAAGTCTGAAGCTGTGGAAATTAAGAAAGAATAGGAGGGAAGCCATGCTAAGAATCATGCCAGAATAGAGCTTCAACTTTTTTATTACAAATCCAAATTAGGCCTTGCTTAACAACTCGAGCTTCTCTCCTGAGAGTATTCTAGTTCATAGAGCCTATACTTGTCATACTGTATCTAGGAATATCCCTTCTATCCACTCCCCCCAAATATTTTAAGTTGAAGATTATAGCCCATTTCTGCTCTTGACAGATGCACCACCTCCAGAAAAGCTTACTAGCCAAAATACAACCATTCATACTCGCTTGTCTTAGACAAAGACCACTATTTTCTAGTGGCCTACAAATAGAATCCCATCTTACCAGACTCTACTTTGAGGAGAGCAAATTACTAGTCTAGAGAAACTGTTTAGATAGAGAATCAAATTCTTTGAAAGCTAACCAGGGTAGTTTGCACAAAATATCTGTAGATAGGGAGGGCCTGAACCACAGACTTAAAGAGAGTCATTCTCCTAGTTGTAGAAAGCCATCTATAAGTCCAGTGGCACCTTCTTGCGAAGCTTATCCAGAATAACTTGCCAGATTCCCCTAGGCAGAGGGTGGTTTGATAGAGGGATCCCAAGATAAAACCAAAGGAAGTTCTCCAACCTGAAATTTAAGGGTCCTTGCAATCCTGGCTTGAATAGACAAAGGAGTGTTGAAAAAGTAGATAAAAGAGTTATCCTCATTAATTTGTTGTCTAGAAGCTACCAAGTAGATATCAAGGACCTTTCTAAAATTAGTGGCCTCAGGAAGTTTAGCAACACCCATCAGAGCTATGTCATCCACAAATTGAAGATGAGAAGGAGAGAGACCATTGCCCAATTCCAACCTTTAATCAAACCCCGCCTTACCCTGGAATCAATGAGTCTTCTAAGTCCTTCTTCCATAAGGATGAACAAGTATGGGGAAAGAGTATCACCTTGTCTTAAGCCCATTGAAGCACCAAAAATTTCAGCAGGCTCACTATTGATGAGAACAACAAAAGACGGGGTGGTGATTCCTAGTTAATCCATTACCTATCAAAATTGAAGGCTTCAAGAATTTGGCGAAGAAAGCTCCATTTAACTCTGTGATAAGCCCTAGCCATACTTAGCTTGATAAACATAACCTTCTCCTTTGGAGTTGCCATAGAATGTATTGCTTCAGATATTGTGACGACCCCATCAAGAATCTGTCTTCTAGCTAGAGAACACCCTGCTATTCTGAGATCAATCTAGGTAGTCACACTTTAAGCCTATCAACAATCAATTTTGTAATAATTTTATAAACCACATTACACAAATCAATAGGATGAAAAGGGATGAAAGAGTTAGCTCCCTCCTTAGGAATAAGGGCAAGGAAGGTAGCATTCATAGCCCTTTGTAACTGCTTGTTTCTGTAGGATTCCTTCACCACCTCCAAGAGATCTAATTTTATTGTCTTCCAAAATTCTTGGTGAAAAGTGTCCTATGCATCTAGTTACCTTTTATCAAGCCCTTACATCTAGTAGTCCTATTCACACTAGCTTTAAGTTCACTTAGTGGTTTAGTTGTCTCACTTCATAGACTCTTGACACACGCCTTCACATTTGTCCCAAGTGTTCTACACGTGTCACATCTCTTGGAGGGTTAGTAATTCTGTTTCACTTTCCAACTTCCTCCTTGATCTATATACGTAAGGAGAGTTCATTGTACATGCACGAGTTTTATGATAGATTATTGGCTATTGTATTGTGCTTGATTCATTTGTGGAAGTTTTGAATTTTGGGTTCGTTGTTTGCTGCTCCAACAAAATACACTAAGACATATTTATTGACTTCTCAAGATCACGGAGAAAAGAACTTCTCGAGAGTGCAATGTTGGAATGTGTCACACATAAGGAGATTGTGGCACTCTTAGTTAGCATCAATGCCTTCTTGAGTAAGTATAAGGTCTTTATATACACTATGGAAGGTCTCTTACAATCAAATTCTAAATAGGGAAAAGGTAGAAAGTTTTGATGCAAGAGCCTCCTCAGGGTTGGTGCTATGGTGCAAGCGTTGCCTAAGCTCCCACAAAACTTGGACAACCCTATTTGCGAATTGAATTGCACGTGCTTTGGAGAAGACATTGGGTGTTCGAATGTTATAACACAATTCCATTGTAATGTTGACTTTGGTCAGATGACAATGACTAGATCTTTTGATGGTTTGTCAAGTCAAAAATGTCAAAGGAGCAACAATTACAAAATTTATTAGGGAAATGCATGAGTAGTCTATTTGTAGATTACACTTCGTATATAATTTGAATTTCCTCATGGGTGCACATTAATGGCAATACGGCGTGCATTAATCCTAGGATAGAGAGTAGAGATATTCCTTCGGCTTGATAGTATTTATATTAGATGCTTGGTTATTTGCAAGGGTTTGTCTCCTTAGAATTTGATTCCTTGTTTTTTGGGTATTAACATGATTGTATTGAAGAGAATCTTTGCATATAAATCTCTAAGGGTTAAGGGTGGTTAAGAACTTAAGGGTAGTATAATGGTGTATGTTTCACGTAGGTAGCATGCTGAATTTTTTTTTCGTTTTCCCTTTGAAGAAACTTTTCTTGTTTGATCTCTATTAGTCTTGCTTGTTTAGCTTTCATTTGTGTGCTTTGCATGCTCGATTGTTGGTTGTTAATTGGACTTGTGTTTGACTGCTACACTGATTGGTATCTAAGAAAGTCCTAGACGTGAGCTTGTGAGAGTTAGCTGACCTAAGTGTTTGTGCGAAGTGTTGTTGCATTGTAGTTGAACCAAAGAAAATGGCTTGTAGACTTTGAAGAGAGGTTGCAAGAAACAATCAAGTGAAGAGGGGTTGAAGAAACAATCAAGTGACCCTTACCACAAATGTAGTTGATATTCTTAAGAATCATTCCAACATAATTTGATGTCATTGGGCTTGCATAATAAAGAGGAATGATAGTGACGGAAGTTATTATTGACAAACATAAGGGATAGTGTTGTTGACTTGGATGATGTTGGGGAGGACATCACTAATGTGGGAAGGTTTGCATTCACCTTGATGAAGGTAATAAGGAAGTTGTGATTTAATCTCCCAATTTACTTGGGAAGCTTAAGTCCAAAATATTTGGTGGATTGGAACACTAAGATGGAGAAAAATTTCAAGTTTGAAACAATCAAGGACACGAATGGAGTCAAGTATGTTGCTAGAGAATTGAAGGGGCATGATGTCTTGTGGTGGGGTCTCTAACCAAAGGTGTCAAGGTCAAAAGAATGTGTAGATTTACATAGTGAGAGCGCAAGGTGGGTCAATTGAAGGGAAAGTCCATGCCCCCAATTATGCACTAGATTTGTTCAAGAAACTCCAAAACCTATGTCATGGGGAGATGACTATGAAGGAATACATGGAGGAGTTTTGTGGACCATGCATTTATGTTGGTCATATGTAGTTTGACATTGAGAAAGTGTCTAGTTATGTAAATGATTTGCACATCTCAATTCAAGATGAGATTTGTTTGCCAAAAAATCATTCTATGTAGACCTATTAACTTACACTCAAGTTAAGAGGATAAATTGTCCCATAGAAAAATGAGTAGATGAAGCAGGCCAAGGATTTAAAGGGCAAATTAAGTTGTGGGGAGCCAAATTATGTGTGCAGAAAAGATGCACAATCTAATTGTGCCACACAACTTGAAGGGTGAGCAAAATTCTTAATGAGGGGGCAAGAAGAGGACAAAAGGCTGCAAGAAAGGTTTAAGCGGGACTTGTCTATATCTAGTAGACAAGTTGTTGGGCTTTTGATTGTCTAAATTTCCTAGAAGAGCATGGTGATGTAGAGATTTGCTTGATGTTGATGACGATGTGTTGAGAATTGAAGTAGAAAGTGAAAACCTAGAGGTTGTAAAGAATTTAGTTATGCACAAGGTTTTTCTAGAACTTGTACATGAAGATAAGGAATCATTGTTTACGATAAACCTTTTCCACACCAAATGCAAGTTGGGAAGAATGTGCCACAAATTGATCATTGTGGGAGGCAACACATAGAATTGAATGTCTATGGAGATATTGTGGAAGTTGGGGTTAAAGATAGTCACACATCCCAATGTTGTATAGGGTCGCTAGGTTGCAAAAGGGACAACTCACGGTGAAGTGTAGTATATAGTTGCTTTTTTCCCTGAAGGATATGAGGGCATGGTATGGTATGATGTGGTTCTAACAAATACACAATGTGTTCCTAGGTAGGCCATGGTAGTGTGATTGTTGCGTAATGCATGATGGGCATGATAACACCTCATTGTTGACAAGTATGGTAAGTTACTTTTTATGAAGGTATAAAAGGAAAGTCTAGAAGGGCCAAGTGATGCTATTGTTAGCAAAGGAGTTCAACCAGGAGGTGGGAGACTTATAAGATTGGTATTTGCTAGTAGCCAAGTCCATACAAAAATAGCCACATAGCTATGAGGAGCTTGGAGTCATTGGACGCTTGAGGTGCTTGCAAATGTGATTAGCCTAGGGGACTAGATGGATTGTCACCAATGTACAACATCTCATATTACATTTATGAAACATGAGCGTTTGGGTCCATAGGCAATCTTGCATCACCCAAAAGCAAGTAGTACAATTTTGGTTTCCACTCTTAACTTTGGTGTAATTTTTCAAGATATTCTTTCTCAACATGTATTTTCAATTCTTTTGCTTTGGGTCTTTTCTTAGTTTTCATTGTGTCTAACGGATAGTGTGATTATTAATGGTTACATAATGTAATCAGCTATTTCGTTCCTTCAGTGGTAGGTGTTGACCATCTTTCCTAGAGTCCATGTGGTGCTTGGTTGTTCACTTTTGAATCTAGGCATTTTGGCTTAACATTTTATTCCTCTTGGGCCCTTGTGCTTGGTATATTTCTCAAGTTGGGTTCCATGTATCTATGTGGATAATTTATCCTCAAAAGAATGGTTTACAGGTGGTACAAATGGTCATTTCCTTTTTTCCTTAGTAATTTGAAATTTTGACAACTATGACTTTCCTTGGATTGCAAATCTCTGAGCTCAATCCATTTAAATGCTGAAGTATTTATGTGTGGATTGACATGTTGACTTAGTAGTTGAAAATTGTCTAGAGACATGATCACTTTCTACACCATATTATATCCATTTCTCCTTGATACTATTGGGTCTACTCTTTGCACAATTGGTGTTACTTTTTTGCTAATTGTTTTGTAATCCCATGATATTTTGATCAAAATTATTTGGGCTTTTTTGTTGGCGGCAGTCACAAAAGTTGTTGCAAGTGATGTCTTTCATTTTAGTAGATTGTATGTTTAGGCATTCTTGTCACTAGATGCAGCAATTTTCTCCTAAAGTTGACAAATGTCCATACTCCTTAGATGTGGATTCTGGGTGTTAGTTGTAGGGCACACAATATACTGCGGGGCTGGGGTGGGGGGTGAATCAATATATGCAACTTTTCAACTTAATTCAATATTAATTACCATTAATAACTTTCTTCAAGCATGAGCCTTAGGACCTTAATGCAGCTATCACAAATTTTAAAGATGCAACAGTTAAGCAACACATAAAACATGCATAAAGACACACAAACACCAGAATACATGGAAACCCATGATGGATAAAACCGTGGTGAGAATCAGCTGCTTGGATCTACAGCCCAAATCCAGCCTTACAAAATAATGAATCTCTTACAATCATATTGTAGGCACCAACCCACCAAATACAACAATCCGCTGTTGTATATATGACCACCAACACACTGATTACATCAAATCTCTTTGCCAAGATCTAAGCAACTACTTAGTAATGCAGACTTCAATCTCAACAATAAGTATGATATGAATTGAGGGCCTTCAACTTCTCATCGGCTAATAGTAAATGATCTTTTGACAAGTATTACTCTGATTGAGAATGCAACTTGCATTCCTTTACAGTTTTGCACTTTTCATCTTGATGTTTCTAAATGAAGCACATACACATTACACTTATACAATTTGGGACGGATCCTAGAGTCCCTTATATATGCATTACAATTACAGTCACATGCATAGGTCGACCTACAGTAAATATTACAGCATCTTTAAGTTGGTTTCCAACCTAAGTCCTAAATCAAACATGTAGTAGGCAAGGTCCAATAGCGCACACGCTTCGACAGAAGATAGAACACGCTACGCGGATCCCAGTGTGGCCATAATTAGTCCCAATTGTCATCCTCATGCAATCTCCGAAAGGACACACCACAAGCTGCTGCCGCATTGAACCAAAACAATGAATAGATACGTTTACTGCTAACATGATACATCTGGTAATTCAAACATGTTGACTGTTACACAGCTCCCGGAAACACTAGATAATGATGAAATATGTGTAGGCATATTATCCCTTCAAACCGCAAGACATCATCCCTGAACATTAATAAATGCGGAGCATACAGGGTTGCCAAAACAAGCTTACTGTCTGGGTAATATACTCAGAAATTCCTGTTCATGCTTTTGGAGCACCTTCACTAACATGAATGAATGTAACTTAGTATTTCAGACATCTCCCAATAGATTTTACAAAGATTGTAAATTTTCAGTACTGCCACAACTCAAAATGCAGATCTGACATGACATGAGAAATAATTAACCTTCCTCTGGATACTATAGCTTGTTGATACTTCTTGACACATGCTGTCATCACTCCTCTGACATGAATTACAACAAATGTTTAACAGCAGTTAGATTGCCCTTGTTGGCGCTTGAGCCTTATTCATGGGTTTTTCGACATGTAACCTATTACTTGCCAAAAGATTGGTTCCTTTCAACAATTTCCACTTTCTAAGCATAAATATTTTTTGCTATTGGCACTTACATATTATTGAGTGTTCATTTTGGAGTGGGTTGTGGGATTGGATTCTCTTTTCGCAAAAAATTAATGCCTTTTACCTCTTTGTGACTTTTATCACACTCCTTGTGCCTTAATTGTGGTTAGCAATTTCATTGTTTAACTATATACAAGCCTCAAGTAGAATAAAGGGGGTCATTTAGGAAACCGAAAGAATTTTAGGGATTCATAAGGGCTAGAGAAGAAAAGAACATTCATGCTGATTTTCTAGTTTTCAAGAAGCCTTGTGGCTTGGGTTGCACACCTACATTAGGATAAGTGATATTTGGATAGTGAAGATATTAGTTTGGTGTTGTTCTTATAGACAAGTTTTGTAGTTGGGCTTTGAATCAACATCAAGGAATTTGGTATTAGTGTATTAAAACGTCGGAAATGCTTTTATTTGGTTCCATACCTTTTGGGTGTTGTCATTTCAATTGTATTTTGTTTGATATTGTGTGTGGGGCTGCAAGGCCCTAGCCATTCTCCATTGGGCACTTGTGTTCTTGATTGCATCAATTGGTATTATAGCAGGTAGTGCTATTTGGAATGTGTTCGAGTGTTCTCCAACAAAGATACTATTGGTTAATGGTGTAGGAATGGCCTCCAATTTGCAGAAAGTAGGAAGATTGAGTTCTGGGGTACGTCTTCTCGTCTCATATGAGTAGGGTAGAGGATATGTGTAAGTATCGGTAAAATAAGTTGTGGGTTGAGAGTGTATTGTCTTAGTGTATGAGTCAAGTTGTGTAAGTCTTGCGGTTGTGAGAGACGTCATTGTCATTTGGGTTGTGTGTGAGTGACAATGTCTTCAAGAAAGAGGGTAAGAGTGGCCTTGAGAAGGTTTATAAAGGATTTTTTAAGGAAAGGAGTTGGGTGAGGATTCTGTATTATCCCCAATGGATTTCACACATATTTTCACCTTTTTATTCTGAGATATTTTGTCAGAAAGTTTGCTTGCAGGTGTAATGTAATGTTTCAAATTTGCAGAGTTAACATAATTTGTTGTTGACGTGTTTACCATTTATATATTTCATATGAAAGTGGTCAATAGATATAGAACATAAAATTTGCAGATAATAAACACAATAGGAACATACAAGAGTAAGCAAACTGCTATGTTACCCGGGGACTCGTTTCCGGCCCTAAGCCTGAGGTTTTGGAAACGGGGACGGTTTTAGGGACGGGGGGGACGGCCAGGGACGTTTCCAAGCCATCCCCACCCAGGCAGGAAAATCAGAAACTCGTCTCGGAAACTTTGGGAACGGTCAACGCGTTTCCAGTGCCCGTTGACCGTCTCGGGGACTGTTTTGTCGTCCCCCGTTCGTCCTGGGGATTGCTTGGGGTTTCCGGCGGCGAAACTAAACTCAAAGAAAAATAAATTAAAAAAAACATATTTTAAGCCCATTCACGGGCCCCACACGCGGGTAATAAAATATTGAAATATCATATAAGTTAATAACATTAACATATGATATGTTATTTGTAACATATCATATGTTATAACTTATTTTACCTTTGTTTTTTTCATTTTTGTTAAACAGTAAAGGCCGACGGACGGGTTTGGAGTCTGGATGCACGCACAGCAGGTCTGGACGCTTTGAGGCCCACGTTTTCGCACAACAACGTTTACGTTTTGGTTTTCCTGAGTTTGGAGGCACACACAGGCAGGGGGAAGAAGGCATTTGCAAAGGCATTTCACAGAGGGTTTGAGCCTTGAGGTAAGTTTTTTTATTTTATTTTTTTTAAGCTAAGTTTTTTGTTTCTGTTTTCAAGTTTTTTTTTTTATAACAAAGAAATATTCATATATATAATATAGACTTATAGTTATAGCTGTCATTTTAAAAAAAGTCTTGTATATTACTATATTGTTTTTCTAGTTTCTAGTTATCTAAGAAAGCCAAACTTTGCACTGAAGATACCTATATGAACATTGAGCAATGAAATTTGAATATCATATATGCTAAGAAAAAAGTTTTCAACAAAATTATGTAGTATATAGTTATACCTAGTTTTTGTTTTCAATTTTTTTTTGTTTTACTTTTGAAATAGTTTTATGAAAAATTAAAATTCAAAATGTCTGATTTTTTTTTTCTTAAATTTCAGATTTTGGAGCTTGCATTTACTGTGACAGCATACTCATTAAACATGAGCAGCAACAGTAATGATGGTAATGATGAAGAATGGCAAGGGGAAGAAGTTGGAATTGGGGGTGGTAGTGGAAGTGTTGGGGGTGAATCAATAGATGAATCAAACAAATTTGAAATCCCTTCAATTGTCCTGAAAGACTTTGCAAGAGGCCCTTTTAATCCTAAAAAC
>MU223649.1:16244-31889 GCA_018584345.1 Thuja plicata
TGATGCAAGTTCTGCTAGGGGCATAAATTTCAATGTAAGTTTGTCTTGGATGTACTTGGACAAAACCTAGGAGGATTGTGATTAAGTAGGGACAAACTTGATGCATTTTGACACATTACTAATTTTTTGGCTATTTTTTATATATTTATCTCTCTTGGTTTACTTAACATTTTACATACACAAAATTTGAAAAGACCCCTTTTGAAACAGCTTCATTGTAGTTAAGAATGCTTTAGGTGTCAGATGTTCCTAGCCATCAAAGGCAAATAGGCGTGCCTTTTGAGGGACTCTACTTATGTTCCTGAAACATTCTTGATTTAGATTAATGCTTGACTCACTGTTGGTTGAGTGTTTGAGTGAGTTGTTTTATTGTGAAAATAAAGTTGTCAGGTATCCATAGAGAATTCATGATCTAAAATGTGCAAAGAATATAGACAGCCCTAGTGCTCCCTAAAGCTTCTTCTTCTTGTACTTCTTTGTCCAATGCTGGCTTATTAGCTTATTCATGAAATTGTGGGAGTTTTTCAGGTGTTATTATTTGCATTGTCATTATTTAAAACCTAAGTTACCATGAGTTTCTACGACGGGTGGATGGGGAAAAAGGTTTTCGGGACAATTGTTTTTTCCCCGGAATAGCGGACGACATGGAGGACTAAATAAAAAATAGGGAAAATTTAAATAATATAGGGAAATTTGAGATTTCAAATATATTCATATTATATAACATTGATAAATCTTAAATCATTCATCATATAACATAGCAATAAAGTTGAAACTTGAAGTGAAAGTTCAAATTTCAATTTCATACATTCATAATTTCATACTCGTAGATATAATTCATTGAATTTGGAATTAGAATGCCCAAATGCTGCAAGTTTCAACAAAATGAAAAGCATCATATCATATATCATTGCATCAATTGTATCATATAATGTCAAAAGTCTCAAAGTCAAAACTCAAAAGTGAAACAAAGATAGTATGCTGGTCCCCCTTAACTTCGTCCATATTAGTGTCACTACCACTGTTAGCCTGAGCCTCAAAGGTTGCATCATTCAATGGAATACCAACCAATCCCTCTAGTGTGTCGTCCTCATCAACTTGGGTGGCATCTTCGGGATTAATATTCGACCATAAAAATGGAGTCTGTTGATACGCAAGAATCTAAAGATCCCTAAGTTGTAGAGCACTATGCACAATCACTAACTTCTCTACTTGTCTAGAGCTAAGTCTATTCCTCTTTATGGAGTGGATAAAGCCACATGTAGACCAATTCCCCTCTGCAACAAAGGAACCAACAACCTTCAGGAGGAGGCAAATGGCAAGTGTCCTCAACTTTGGTGCATCTGACCCATGCCATTGCCACCATCCAATAGGGCTATTCTGTGCCATTATTGCCATATCCATCTTTGCCTCTGTTGTGCTAAAGTTTGGACTATCAAGGTTTGAGAAGACAACCCATTGTTCACGAAGTATATCAGACTGCTTAGGTGAATACATTTTTTGAGGGGCCTTCATCAACCCACGTCTCACATTGGCATTATAACAAAGAGGGGACCTTCTAGGCTTGGGCTCATACCATTTTGGATTCAGTGCAAAGTCTGCCGTATGAAGTGGAGTGTTAATATTGTTCCACCTCTGCATGACAATGAGTTTAATATACTCCTCATAAGTCCAATTGATTATCCTTAGCCAAAATTACCTCCTCCATCTTCTCATCCTCCTTTAGATCTTTACAAAATTTAACTCCTTTGCCCGAAACACCCAAGAAATGAGATCAGACCCTTGTGTAGCTTTCTCTAATTTCACTGTTGCATATATGACATATATACACCCTACTTCCACCTGAAATTTCTTTTTGACATCTATTTGGATGAACAAGGTAAAGAAGAGGTTTTTTGGGGTCAAAAGGGCCTTGTGCATAGTTCTTTAAGACAACCGAAGGGCACTCAAATTTGCTAGGTGCATGTTGTGCTTCACCCCTAACACTTCCATGCCCACCCCCAATCGCAACTTCTTCCCCTTGCTATTCTTCATCACTATTACCACTGCCACTACCGCTGCTCATGTTTAATGAGTGTAATGCAAGCTCAAAATACTGAAATATATGGAAATAAAAATCAGTCGTTTGATGGACGTTTCATTTTCTAAACCATGAAAAAAATTGTAAAACAAAACCAAATATGAAAGAATGGACTCACCTTCAATGCTTCAACTTCTCCAAATGCTCCTTGAAGCCCTACTGTTGCTTCCTTTTTCTCTCCTCTTCAAACCCTGCTCCAAGTTCTTGCTCTTTTTTTGCTCTTTAAAATTAAAATGAAATAAATGAGAGACTGCACATAGAAGTGTTACTTTAGCCATTTTAGGGTTGCATAGAAGTGTGGGGGCCACTGTTGCAAAAAAATGCAAAAAAAAAACAAGTTTGGGCATTCACTTTTTGGTTGTTGCCACTAGGGACGGTCGTCCATCCCCGGTACGGTCAGGGACATCGGATGATCAATCATTCTGATCCTTGCTTTGATCATTTCCACGTTTTGGAAATGTTCCCTGGATTTTTGGCATGTCCCGGGATGGCTTGGAAACGTTTATGGCTGCCCCCTCATCCCGGAAACTGTTCCCATTTCCGAAATGCATGGATTTCCGGTGGGAACATGTCCCCAGGTAACACTATTTTAAACTCATCCAACATTATTTTAATCTCTTAAGGGAGATTTTTTGGAGTATGAGTCAATTAATTTTTTAATAGTTATTTTATTTATTAAATATTAGCTATGTTACCTCGAGTTTCTGGGATGGGGGGACAGGGGGACGGGGAAATAGGTTTCCGGGACATTTTTTTGTCGGAGCAGGGGACGACAGGGGACAACTATATATATGTATGTGGAAATCTGAATTTTCAAATATATTCATGAATTTCAGAATTACATAACATTGTAACATTCATCATAGCAACATAATTATCAAGGTCATTCATCAAATCATCATAGAACATAGCATCAAATTGAATCATCATAGAATAGGAACATAGGATGACATCAAATGAATCAAATGAGAGTTCAAATTTCAATTTCATATGTTCATAGATATAATTTCAATTTCAATTTCATACATTCATAGATATGATTTAAACTGACACAGTGATTAAAACTGTAAACTATGATCTTAAAACCATTGATTAATGATTTAATGGTTTTGTTAACCATTGACTATCACTGACAAATTGATGATCAATGGTTAACAAAACCATTGAATCATTAATCAATGAATATTTTAAATTTTTTACCTCTAAGAATGACTGTTGAAGCCTGAAAGTGAAAATGAGCTGAGAAATTTCTTATTTCTTTGCAAGTGCAAATCCTCTCATGCGAGCTGTGCAACCGCAACTTCCTTCTTTCCTTCCAGACATAGCAACAAAGGGGCAAAAGCAGCTTCAAACTCCTGTGATTTCTCAGCTGCAAACCAGTGTGCAACGATGCATGTAGAGGGCAAGAGATTTCAATGTTTTGAAAGCTAAAACTTTATAAGTTATAACTTATAAGTTACAGACTTAAAATATATTACTATTAGGGTTGCATTACGTGGGGTCTGCAAAATTATAAAAAAAATTGCAAATTATTATAAACAGTCATCGTAAACTCTAATCCGTCCCCGGGACGACTTTGTCATTCCCAACCGTCTGGAGGACGGTCAACGCTACCAGGAAATGGTCAACGACATTTGGAGTTTCAGAAACAGTTTCCGATTTTGTTGACTGATCAGGGGCGACTTGGAAATGTCCCCGACCGTCCCCCCATCCCCGAAACGGTTTTCGTTTGCGAAACTTGGCCATTAGAGGTGGAATCATGTTTTTCAGTAACATAGAATATTAGTCAGATGTGAGTTTATTTTAATAGTAGCCACATATGAATGTATGAAATTCTTGTATTTGTTTTGCTAAGTTATCTATTCGGGTTCAGGTTTGAAGGTTTGGTTTGTGGTTTTAGTCAAATTTTTTTGGGGTTAGGTTCGATGGTGGTGTGTCCATACAATGTTTTTAAAAAATAATAAATGTGTACATATTTGCAGCAGTAATTTAAGTTCAAAATACACCACCATATTAATAGTCAAATATTTGTCAAAATCAAATGTCATGATGTATTTTGAAATAAAATAATAATAATGTCAAGTGTCTACAATCAGCCATCATTTATCAGATGTCATATAGGTCATAAAAAATATACATCATTTATATTAGATGATCTATGTTGTGTCATTGACATTGGCACTGGCACTGGCACTACTACTAGCACTACCGTCAGCCCTAGCTTTCTCAAGCTCTCTAGGTGACTCATAGTCATCATCAACATCAAGTGCAGCAAAGTGGGCAGTGGAAGCATCCATGTCTATACTCTTAGGCTTGATATCCCACTTCTTTGTCTCCCGTTCTTTGTAGCCACTTTGCTGTACAAAAACTATGTCTTGTGGCTTTTTTGATTGTAGTCTATTGCGTTTTATCGAATGGATAGAATATGTGCTCCAAATTCCCTTAGATGTAGATTAAATGGCAATCTATTAAGGCAAAATTCTAGAGTTAAGATTTACAAAATAAAAAAATTTAAATTATAAAATCAAAATATAATTTAAAAAAAAAGTAAAACTTACTTGCGATGAAGTTTTGATCACAAGAGGTTGTAGGTGAGTGTATGTTACGCCATGGAAGTACCACCAAGTTCTAGCTATGAGCATTGGCCATATACTTATCCCAAAGAGCGTCAAGACCACATTCATTGGAGGATGCAAATCCCATGAACTCAGCCCTCACTGCATCTCACATATCATGATCAACGGAGAGTCTACAAAGTGTTGACTTGTGCCCTTGAGCAACTTCAAGTTTTCTATATGGGCAACTCTTGTCGCAACAGAATGGAGTTGAGAACTGTAATATTTGGGTCTCAATACAAAGGCAAAGAGAGGCAACATAGTTGTCATTTTGTTCCATCTCTACAATGATTTGGTGTAGTTCTTTGAAGAATTTTTTTTCAGGATCTTGTTCTTTTGCATTTATGATGATTTTCATCTTCTTAATCACTGTGTCAATGCAATCATATATCTCACCCAAACAAGGCTTATCCATGTTGGTATAACGGATCGTGCTATATATGGGCTTAGTGAAACTGAGGAGATACTCAACGCGATCCCATCAAATGTCATATAAGATCACTTGCTTAACCTTTATTGCCCTTGTAGTATTAGATTGCCTCCGTATGGACCAATTTGGGCTAATTATCAAGTTAGAAAGTGACAAGGTCTTAATAAGTTGTCTTATCACAATGTGTTGGACGCAAAACAGGTCTCAACACCTTGTTTGAAAATCAAAATAAAAATAATATAAATTTAAACAAAATTAAAAAAGTTCACTAGACTGAAACATATTTATTATTTAACTTACCTTCAACAACTCCAATCTCAAGAATGTTCTAAATATGTTGTGTGACATATGGTGCTTGGTGACAAACGTTTGTATATCTTTGGCCTCAACATACACTTGTTTGATCCAATCAATTTTGGTGCTACTTTTTTTGTCGCATTAGGTGGAGGGAATGGACAACACAAGGTGTCCAAAAAATGTAAGTAGTGTTCCTCAATAAATAACACAACTCTACAATGTTTGGCATTGTTTGTTATAACTTGCACAATATTTCTAGGGCCCACTTCCTCTATAGCTTGTCAAAGAATGCTTGCAATAAATGTACCATCCTTCACCTCTCCTTCACTATCCAACGCTCTAAAAAATTTAGCCCCTTAGGGGATATTGCAATAACTTTGATCTCTGGCCGATGGTTTGCATCTTTCCATCATCCGAAATGATGGACACCTTTGTGTGGATTCATTAATCCCTTATGGGCTTCAAGGAGCCCTCTACAAATTTCACTTCTCTATCCAATAGGGTGCTATGCACATTTTCAACGCTTGGGCCCTTGTACCCTTTTGAGCCTCATTAATTGATTTCACCATTTTTAACAATCTTTCTAGACTTGTTATGAAATGCCTTTTCTACTCTTCCCTTTGTTCTCTTATGTGTAGAAGCCATAGGTTCCTTTGATATGGACAAAAGTGGATGGCTCTTTGTAGGTTCCTTTGGAGGGGCCTTATCCCTCTTGATCCTTTTTTTTAGCAAAGGATGATTTTGATTTGATTTAGACCTTGATACTTGATCTTCCTTTTCTTGGTCGTCAATATATGCAAAGACTATATTTATATATTTATGGTTAGACTTATTTTTATTGATTATCATTTTTGTATCTTTTTGATGTGGATGAACCAAATCAAACCTAACCTCTGTTTTTTTTACTGTTGGATCCACAAACCCAAACCAGGATCCGAACCAGAACTAGCAACTTAGGCCTTATGCTATAGGTTTGAGTAAAGTTTATAATCTTATTTTTACACTTTTTATTCTTGTAAATAATTGTTAAAAATGATTTTATGTTTGCTTTGCTTTCTAAAGAACTATCCTCCAATTTTTTTTTGTATTGAATATGCAGTTTATTGTTAATTGGTGTCATATGAAGCATCTATTCTAACACGGGACTGCATTTTTATGATGTGGACCTTTATAACACATCAAATTATAAAATAGGTTAGTGTTCTACATAAAATTTCAAGGTTCATGCAGAACCTGGAATCTCTATAAGAAACCTTAGCTCAATAAATCAGTATATTGTTCTTGGTGGTCTATTCCTATCTGATAAAGTTGTAACAAACGTATCCCTCTAGAAAATGGTATATATTATAGTATGTTATTTGTATAAACAAGACTGTTTTGTGAACTATTAATGAGTCATTTGGAATAACATTAAAACATTTGATTGCTTTTAACTTTCCAATTTTATAATAGCATTTGAATGTGGTTATAGGAAGCTTGCTGACAAAGTAGCGGAAGCTGGATATTTCGTGGTTGTTCCAGACTTTTTTTATGGGGACCCATATGTCCCAGACCGTGTTACCCTTCAAGATTGGATCAAGAATCATGGGCCAGTAATGCTTCTTAATGGATATTATTTTATATGAAAAGACAGATTTTAGCATTTGAAACATGTTTGCATTGTTTCAGTTTCAAGTGAATTAGTTGAAAATTTGTTTGCTGCGTTGCTACTTGAATTATATAATATTATCACTACTTTTTTGTGCCAATGCCAAAGTATTGGAAGATAATGTTGATTAGCATTGTATGCACTGCTTTAGGAGAAAGGATTTGAGGACGCTGTAAAAGTTATCGATGTTTTGAAGAGCAGGGGCATAACTAGTATTGGAGCAGCTGGCTTTTGCTGGGGAGGTGAGAATTTTTTTGTGAATGGTTCACAGGAATGATAGACTTATTTTCAACTTCTGACCATGCCATGTTTCAAGGTGTATTGTATTTGTGTTGATATCTTAAATAGAATTAATGCTATCAAGTGATGTAGTGTGTTAAAAAAGTTGCAGATGTTGCTATAAGCCTAGTTATCACCAAAGAGCTTAATTGTCTACTGCATTTATTGTTACAGCCAAGGTGGTAGTGCAGCTAGCCAAAGGGGTGGATATAAAGGCAGGAGTGTTCCTGCATCCATCTTTTGTTACTGTTGATGATATTAAAGGTGAGAATGTAAAGCTTATTTTAAAGTTCCTTGCGAGTCAATGTTAACCTAATATTTTTGGCAATCTGCTGTATGGTAGTTTATTTTATGGCTGTTTTGGGTGTTTCTATAACTTCAAACTTTTAACATTATTTAAATTTGCATTTACATTCCATTCTTAACTTTAGATGATGGATGCACATATAATTGTTTTCTTGTTTCCACCAGCGGTTATAGTGCCAATAGCAATTTTGGGAGCAGAAATCGACAGGATGTCACCACCTGAACTTTTAAAGCAATTTGAAGTTATTTTGTCTGAAAAAGCAGAGGTACATTCTTCCATTTTGGTTTCACCTTTTTTGCAACTTTTTTCTTGTTAAGTACATAATAAGTCAGTTAAAACTAGTTGTGGAATTTACTCTTTCTAATAATGTTGATTGTGCAAAATAACTAAGTAGCACTGCAGAAGTTACTTAAATGTTGATGCTTATTAAAACAAAGGTCTTGAAATATTGTTTTGTGGCAATGTGTAAAGTTGCTCAAGCAACTATGCCATATGATGTACTTGTCCATTATTGTATTTGTTAATAGGCTTGAATTCTACATAACTGGCAAATTAATTGAAGCTCATTTTAATAAAGGACTAGTGTAGAAAATAAAGATCTGGTTGGAAAAAGACTAAAGTTTATTTGGGTATAGGCCATGGGAGATGGTCGCAAAAGTTCCTAAAAATGTTGATGTTCAATCAATAAAAATGTTATGGTAAATTGATGTTGTATTAAATAGAGGAGATGAAAGCTCCTTATATAGATTTACAAAGACGATGTTTCTCAAAGAAACAAT
The DNA here is from genome assembly GCA_018584345.1 of Thuja plicata. Taxonomy (NCBI): domain Eukaryota; kingdom Viridiplantae; phylum Streptophyta; class Pinopsida; order Cupressales; family Cupressaceae; genus Thuja; species Thuja plicata. The sequence continues at coordinate 24,680 of MU223649.1, forward strand.
CGTGAACTAAAGACGAAAATAGAAACTACCTAATAAACTAAAGACTAACTAAGATGACCTTTAAAGAGACATTACAATATTCTAACACCCTCCTTTAATGGTCATCGTCTAACTACGCTGCAGTAGATTGTACATGTCTCGTGGTTATAAATTCTTCAGAACATTCTGCTGTTGTTGAGACCCTCCTTGGATCTGCAGAATGTCAATGACCAAGAGTAGCCAAAATCCATCCAGAAAAAATAGAGAAGGCTGCCCCCTTCTTTAGAATGTTCTGCAACTAGAGACAAGAGCTTGCCACTAAGTCTGCCGCTAACCCTCCCAGAATCTGCAAAACTTATGAACATAAATCATCACAAAACGCCTTACTTGATGTTGTATAACAGAGTTGTCCCTCCCTGTAGCTAGAGACACACACTGAGAACAATTGCCACGATTTTGAGGAAAAATCGGCAAACACTCCAAATTTTTGTTGAAGAGCATTACGTCCCAAAACATATTGCAAAATGTCACGACTTTTGAGAAAAACATCGCCAAACCCAAAATTACAAATCATAGTTTTTTTGTTGGAAAAAGCGGTAAAAAAACCAACAAAGGAATCCCACGCAACTTTGCAAATTACAGAATCAGAAATTTTCAAAGGGAAAATATTATGAAAACCCATTAAATTTTTTTTGAGGAAAAAATTATGAAAACCCATCAAAAATTATTTAAGAGAGAAAATTATGAAAACCCATCAAAATTTTTTGAAGGGAAAAAGTTATGAAAACCCATCAGTGAAACCTTTATGCTTCATGCGGCAAAACACGAGACTTCGTGTGCCAAACAACATATGCAAGCAACATGCAAGTACATGCAACAAACATGCAACCCTCGAAAATCAGACACTTGCTCAAACTAGGAAATCACGTGATAAAAACCCTTGACAAGGCTCACGATTTTCAGCAAAAATCTTTGAAGACGAACCACAAATTTTTCATAAAATATCTCCAACGATTTTTATTTTTAAAAAATCGATAAACAAATTTCTGGAAAAAAATTTCAGATCAGAAGAGGCTCAAATTTTTCATAAAAAAATTGTCAAATTTTATGAAATCATATCTACTCGCTCTGATACCATGTCATGGTAAATCGATGTTGTATTAAACAGAGGAGATGAAAGCTCCTTATATAGATTTTTGCAGACAACGTTTCTAAAAGAAACAATTGTGAACTAAAGACGAAAATAGAAATTACCCAATAAACTAAAGACTAACTAAAATGACCATTAAAGAGAGATTACAATATTTTAATAAAAAAGGTACTAAAAAGCTGTTTGAAAGTTAACTATTATGTCACTCAATTAGACATCCCATAAATGGACAAAGTAGTCTATAGGCTTTTGAACAAACCAAGGTTCATTTATGAGAATGCAGTTTCATGTTCAAAAGGTGGAGAGACACAATTGTTGGAGCTGATCTTTATTTGAATTTTGTAGCCACTAATTGCTCTAGGATTATTTTCTTCTTGTTTAAAATTGTGTGATTATATCAAGGGATTGAGTGGTGTAAATAAATGATCAAGATCGATAGTAAATGGATCACATTGACAAACTTTTCTCGTAATAAAATATATTGTTGTGCATTTATTTTGTTGTGTGTTTTATTTTTGGAGGTGTTTGTTTTTTGAAAGAATTTTTATTGGGGATGGGATATAATTTCAGTGGAGCACAAAAGTGAAAATTTGGAAAATTTATAGTTCTAGAAAAATTAAGAAAAATGATCATATTACCAAAAAACTAAATTTGGTTGGAAAAATAAATTATTTATGAGATTTTTGAATAATAGTGATGAGTGGGAAGTCTTTTAAGAGCGTTGTTGCTCTTTAGCATGGTAATGGAGATGATTTTGTTTGGTTATCAAATGTCTATCTAGTGGCAACTTTTGTGTGGCTATGTGGGTGGTTTCTGTTAATTCAATACTATTATGCTGGTTATAGTCATTGCAATTTCCCTATGCAAGCCAAATGCATGAACCATAGTCTGAGTAGTACATTCAAATATGTACAAATATAAGTTATTTAGGCTAGGATTGCAACAATAAAAAGCAATAAAAGCATAACCTACCATGTTGGCAATTGAATTGAGTCTTCTTCATATAGAGAAGCTCAATTCCTTTATAAACTAGACCAAACTTGAGGACCGCATCCTTAAAATGCTTCTATTAGTATTTTACTCTTAGTAAATTCCATTACCTTTGCCCTTCAAAAGCTTCTAACAGAGCATTGACAAAATCAATTTTTAACACATCCTTAACATCTCTTGAAATTGTTCCCATGCTCAATCCCTCCATCCATTAGTTGAATTTTACTTGCATTAATCTATTTCTTATATTGTGGTTATGCTAAGTTCTGGTAGGTTTTGGCATACTATAGTTTCTATTCACCTAATTGATCCTTTGACTCCCTACAAATTTGTTGCTTCGCTAATAGTTCCTATCTAAGTAGTCGATCTTGGTTCTGGTTCGGGTTTGGATTTCGAGATTTGGCAATATTTTTTGGGCGGGTTCCTGCATCGCTAGTATATATATAGACATTTTCAATATATATATATACATACATATATACATATGTATATGTATATATATATATATGTATATGTATGTATGTGTTTGCCCTCAGGGGTAAACTGGAATTAACAGAGACATACACAAAGCAAAGTATTTAATAGAGAATGTATAACAGTATTATCATTATTGATTCATACATCAAGCACAAAGGTATTCCAACATAATAATCCCCCTCCCTTACGGAAAGGAGAATGTATACATATAGTGTCCGAAGGGATGCGAGGCGAACCGCCGCATCCGTGTAACTCCTTCGGACCGATCAACTGTCTAACTACCCATTTCCTGGACAACATCATCCCCCCAAAAGAAAAGTCGTCTCCGGATGACAACAACAGAATGTTCGAGACGGGAACAAAAAAAAAAAAAAAAGGAATGATGGACAATTGCAGACAAGAACCAAAACATGCTGCTCAGTTTCAACCTCTACCAAATGCTGCAAATGTGCTGCTCAAATGATACTGCCTCCGTAGCCAATCTGTCCTTAATAGCCATACTGCCTTCTCCACACCCAACTACTGGGTACCCTGAGCCAAGTCTTGCTCTGCTGCCTCCAACCTGGTGGTTAGCTCCGCCCGAGCTCTCTGTGCATCCACCATGGCAGCCTCATGTCTAGCCAAGACATACTCTGAGTGCCTCAAAGTGTAGTACCCGTCTACCTCTCTCGCCACCACTGGCGCACAGACAATCCATGCCTGCAGCATCTCTGGGTCTCATCTGCTCAACTCTGTGTGTTCACAACCTCCAGATCTGTCTCCCTCAGCGGCTTATGGCTTCCCCTCCAACGCTTAGCTTCAGACTTCTTTCTCACTGTGCGGAACAAATCCAATGCTTACCTTGTCGGCGCTGGTACCCCAAACTCTAGGTTGTAGCGTGCCTCGAAAATAAAATGGGGGTTTGGGGGCAATGCCCCCAGCGGGGTCGAGGGGCAGCGATTTAGCACCTTCAAACCTTCAAACCAATTTAACACCTTCAAACCCACACAAAAGTCCATGGCGCACACCTTTTTCATGATTTTCGTCCGATGCCCTCTCTCCTCTGCCAACTGCTTTATGGTGCCTGTATGAATGGCCAATAACTATATTTTCTTCCTTCCGTGCCATATGCTATTCACTGTTTTTTTTCCTCCCACGTACTCCAGTCCGTACTGCCTTAGCGTGCGGGTGTTGTTTTTATTACTTGTCGTACGGTATACTTAACATTCCCGTGCTTTTTTTCCCTTCCGTTTGCCTTTCCTCCCGTCCGTACGGTGTTGTACGACATAATGTCGTACGTTCACTTTTTGTCTTTCCCTCCAAGTTTTCGCGGCCGTACGGTCTTCTGCCGTACGGTTATCTTCTGCCGTTGTTTTCCCTCGCCGGTCGTACGATATTCCCCTCTGAGGCTTACACGGCCGTACAACCTTCCTTTTATGCTTTGTATTTTCCTTTGCCGGCCGTGTGACATCAGGCTGTATGGAACAATACGGTCTTTTCCCCCCTTTTCACAACTTTTTTGTCCGTACGGCCGTACGACATTAGACCATACAAACTCTTATTTAAAATTTTTTAGCACTTTCATCCGTATGGTGCCAATTTTTTTCTTGTTGCAAATTTTTCGTCAGTACGGTATCAGTCCGTACGGATTGCCTTTTCCTTGTTTTTAAATTTTTTTTTTTTTTACATAAGTGTTTCAGATTCTTGACAGGCCCGACGGTTTGTTTCTTGCTCCCGTTCATGATATATTTCAGCTTCGACTCGTTGACTGCGTCTGGAACCGCCTGGCCATCGCGTGTCCATAACTTCACTGCCCCATTCGCGGCAACTTCCCGAATTTTATATGGGCCTAGCCACTTTGCTTTGAATTTGCCAGGTTTTATTTCATTTCGCCCATTAAACTTCAATACCAATTGACCTGGCGTGAACTGTGTCCGCTTCATCGCCCACTATGCCAACAATCGTTTCTCTTCGAGTTTGTTCTCAATGGCTATCCTTAGATTTGGTACCATAAATTCAACAAGAACCATGGTCTCTCGCCTGTAAATTAGGAGAATAAAGATTTTGAAGGCTGCGGCCACGGGGTTCCAACCGTCGCCGACATGAGCGTCGTCACGGAGGTTTTTCCCTTTTGATTTTACCTCCTGGTATTTGATGGGTTCTTACTTCCTAAACTGGTGTGCGGGGGTGGCTTCCTCTTCCCTAATGCTTAGCATGTTACAAGATGGTGTAAAGAACTTGTAATCTTCCATTTGCCAATGAAAGAGGCCATTCATTGAATCTCCATCATCCCCAAAACATTCTTCCAACTCCAACATTCCTTCGTCATTGGGCTCCATTCTTCTTTGCCCTCCGTCTTCTCCCAAGTGCTCTCCTTTGGATTCTGAGTCCAAAGATGCTAACTCGCTCACCATTTGCGTGCGGAGATCAATCACGTACTTCCTCCTGGCAGTCTCCATGGTGAGTGTGTTCCGCTTCCACTTGTGGGTCACCTTCGTCGAGGTGAGCCGCCCTCGTCCCAAAATAGCATCGTACCCCTTTTTCTTTAGTGGGATCACCACAAAATCGAATATGAAGGGCTGTGTCCCAATCATCACACGTTGAGCCATGAGGGTTCTGATGGGTTTGATGTCGTGCTGGTCGACGACCAATAAGTTGAAGGTTGGGGGCCACAATGTTGGCTTGCCCAATTTCTTCCATGTCTCCTCTGGAAGGACGTTCACTCCTGACCCTATGTCCACTATAGTGCTGTCAGGATGGTGCCAAGGATGCCCATCTCGACGACTGCCGGGTACCTCCCGTTGTTTACAGCAAGTATCATCAGGTCAATTGCTGTCCCTCCGGGGATGTCCGTATGTGTGGTATTTGACTGCGTGGCCAAGTTCCCCAACAATGTCGTTCCCAAGTGAGGCATGGTGTGAAGGAGGTCCTGGTGTTTCACCAGTACCTCTAAATGTAACAGTTGTCTCAAAATGTTTTGTTCTGCCTCCCTTCGGCCTGAGGTGGTGGCCGTCTCCCATGTTTCTTTTTCTGCCTTCATCGCCTTCTCTATTTCTTCTTTCGCCTCTTGTGCCCGTTGTTTTTTTGTTTGAGGGTTTGGATATGTGGCTTGCTTTTCTTGCCCTCGGGTGACGGTCAGTATCGTACTTGTGCTTCCATCTATGTCTAGCCAATTAATGCTGGATCTCGGGCAATTGGCATCCTCGTGGTTGCCAGGACCACACCAGCGGCATAGCTTCTGCGGAGTGTCGCCCTTGTCGTAGTCCCTTGCAAAGTGGCCCCACTGATTGCAAGCTCGGCACTGGATCATTGGCCGACCCTTGGAGTCATATTGTATTCGACTCCTTGTGTTGGTGGTGTTGTTATTGCCCGTCCGCCACTGCGTTGGTTGCCTTTGTACCCGCCCAATGTAGATGGTTGCTCTTGAGTAAATAGCACTTGTTGATTCCTCACTTTCATGTTGTATGGGCATTCCTTGGTGGAATGGCCCATGATCTGGCAAATGTCACAAAATGCATTTTTGGGACACAATCCCTTCGTATGACCGCTCTCCTTGCAGTCCGTACACCACATGTCATCTTCCCCCTTGCTGGTACCTCCTTTTATGGTCTTGAACTCCATCATTCTTTCCATGTCCTTTTGGAGTGCCATGACTTTTTTCTTCGACTCACCGTCACTACTATTGTCATCGTCGGCAGTGTCATCTTTGTCGGAAGAAGACTTGCTTCTTTTCTTCTTAGAGGTCTTTTGTTCGCTCTCCAAGTCCATCGCCCGATTATAGGCATCTTCGTATGAGGTGGGGGGCACTATCTTCATTTTCATTTGTAGGTTCGATTTCAGGCCCTCCACGAACCATCTTTTCTTCAGACCATCCGTTGGCTGGCTCTCCATTTTTCCGACCAACTCCTGTAGTTGGCGACTGTAGGCTTGCATAGTCTCCTTCTTGCCTTGTTTGGTACCGTATATCTCTGAAACAATTTCATTGTCATCCCTCAGGAGTCGAAACTCCTTCTGGAATTCTTTCTTGAGTTCGTCCCAAGTGGTCACCTTTGTTTTGTCCACATTGGAGTACCAATTGATGGCTACCCCTCTGAGTGTGGCGAGGAACTGTTTCACCCATTCTGCCTGGTCGACGACTCCATTCGCCGACCAAATTGTCTCGCACGTACGACAATGCCGTACTGGATCTTCCTTCCCATCTCCATGGAATTTTGGTAGCTTCTCTTTGTTAGTCGCCATGTTTACTTTTCTAGGTGCCGACTGTGTTTGCATCACCAGTTGTGTTACAGGCTGGGATGGTACTGCCGACGTCGGTACTTGGGAAATGTTTGGTACCGTACCACTTGATGTCCCTGAACTACTGGAACTGTCCAGGCCTGGTGGGCTACTGTGATCCCCGTGCCCCTCTGTCACTTCGATACTCGCGGCGGCAGCGGTATCTTGAGCCTCCCTCCGTGCGGCTTCCTCTTCTTCCTTCCTTTGGGCTTCTCTTACTTTCGTCCGTGGGCTTAAGGTTAAGGACCCGAACAAGCTCCTTGTTTCCTCTAGGCGGTCCTCGTTACTTCTCCCGGCCTCCCGGTCAGATACCTCCAGACCCTCGCCTTCACTTACTCCCTTCGGTAGTCCTTCGGCGCG
>MU223649.1:31989-42394 GCA_018584345.1 Thuja plicata
GTATGTTGAATAGGCTGATGGTCCCTCATTTGCTTTGGAGTCTAAAGCAAAACTTAATCCCTTCTCATGTGTTGTTTCTTTGTACCATCCTAAATTGTAAGCACCTATGATTAGATGCTCAATTAGGCCCCCATTTTAGCATGTATGGTCTTTTGCATCGATCTCTAGTACTCCAACCCTGCACTGCTTATCATTCCAACACCATCTTTGCAATCTCTATTACCGAACCAAAATTTGAGACTTTTTGGTGGGAACAGGTTGGCTAGGACAACCTATTCTTGGGAATAGGTCGGTTGGGGAAACATATTCCCTAAGGTTTTCCACGATTTAAATCAGGACCTGTCTCAACGGTTAAACAGGAAATTTAAAATTCCATTGGCTTCCTTCAAATTTTGAGCTCCGAAATGTTGTGAGAGGTATATAAAAAACCCATCTCTCCTCATTTTGATAACCATTCTCAGGCATTCATATCCACAATCAAAACATCAAGAGCTATTATCAAGATCCAAGGTTGGCATTCAAGCATTCTAAGGTGTTCTCTAGGCTATCTTCTCCATGGATCAAGCTTCTTTCTCCCATTGAAGGCCAAGTAAAGGAGTCTACCAGCAAGGAAGAAGATCACAAGCATCCATCTACATCCAAGCATTCAAGTCTTCAACTCTTAAGTTATCCTAGTGTCCATCAAGCATTGTGACAAACTACAACATCCATTGTGCAAGTCTCATCTTTGTTGATTTCCTTTTGGTTTTTTGTGTGGAGTCAAAGGTATTGCATCAACATTCTTGATCACATTCAAAGAAGCACTTATGTTGTCAAGGTATAATGCATTTCATGATTTAGATCTAGCCTTTGTTCTATTTTAGCACACTTTCTTTTATTTCATTTCATTTCAAGGCTTATTCCAACTAGGGTTTGACTAAGGTAAACCCCTCTCTACACAACAATTTCTTTCTTTTCTGTGTAGGAACAGGTGGCGCTCACAAGGGATCAGATATGGAAAGTTCAGGACCTTGTGAACAATCTACAACTAAAAACAGTTGGAGTGCAAGGAATAGGTTGGCCGAGGCAACCTAGTCCCGGGAACATGTTGACCCAAGCAACCTAGTCCCTCCAAAACATCAAATTGATTTTACAGTTCAGTTGCATCCTCTGGGTTTTGTTTCTTGTATCTATACTAAGTTGTCTGTTCTCTGTTTGCTTGTGCATCCTAAAACTTGTCCTTTCCGCCTATCTAGCCCTTTATCTTGCATTATCCAATCATATTCCCCTAATTAACTCTCAATTAAAGCGAAGGATCATTGCACTCATTTAGCGTTTAAGTCTTCTTGAGCCTAGTGGGTCATCTTCCTTCCGATTGTGCCAGAAGAAGTGGGATTAACCCCCCTTGATCCTATTTTTCTTATTGTACATTTTGGTGAATCCAACGCATGACATTTCCATTTTGATTTGGTGTTTAGATTTGACTTTCTATACATTGCATTCTTATATCTGATTTGGGTAGCTTTCATTTTCATGATGGAGTTTACTAAATTAGATTGGTGGGTGATATCTCATATTGTTACAATCCTTCTTATTTCAAACACATAAATTTGTTGATACTTTCTTGCATTTCATGGTTTTTGTATTCCTTCATGGTATTCTTGCATATGACATCATGGGAATTTCAAATGTTCTTCCTCCTTACAAGGCATTTTTCAAGACTTTATCAATATTTCATGTATTTTTTTTTAAGTTTTTTAACAAAATGCATGGAATGTGTTGATTACATAAGGGTCTTGTTGAAAATGATGAACCTAAAGATGACATTGGCATAAATAACCTTACCCCTTCTCCTAGGTGTCTTTTAGTAATGAGGATAGAGATCCTACTCCTAACAATCTTGTATTGATGAGTCCTAGATCCTCTCCTGAACCGACCTTAATGGATGAACTTAAGGAAGCTAGTTTATGTACTTCTTTAGATGATCTTAAACATTCATCTTTTTATCAAAGTATTCTCCATAATCTCGATGTTCAACATGTCCTTAATGATTTATCTCCCAAAGTAACGTTGAGTAAACATGAAGATCTTGATAAACCTTCTTCTTCTCCACCTAAAGAAGATGCAAATAGTGATAGGAATCCTAATCTCCCTTAATAGAACAATTCCCTTCCTATTCCTCCTTATACTACACATTTACATAAACCTCAAGATGAATGTCCTCCATCTACGTTAAGGGCTAATTATAAAGTGGGCTATGACATTACTTCTCAACAAGGTTATAGTGGACGAGGTCTTGGTATTCATGAACAAGGTATACAAATCCCTATAGATCTTCCTACACAAGTCACTGGAGAAGTGGTCTAGGATTTATACCTCAGGCCAACACCTTGCCTTCTTCCTCCGATCCTATTGATCCTTCTTCATTCGAACTAGACATCCTTGTTTAAGAATTCTTTTACCAACACCATTTGTTGTTACACCTCCTTTTGATGACCATTTGGCTTTAGCTAAGAGAATCTTCTGGAGGCTTAAATACGATACTAAAATTCGATTTCCTTTTTGACATTTTCCAAAGAATCAAAAATCTCATAATGGTGATTTTCTTTGTCTTTTTCATCATATCACAATGAACACTCTTGCTGATTGTATTGAATCTAGACAATTTGTTCAAGATTTAGTAGATAGATCTCTTATTACCTTAATGACGGATCTTATACTTTAACTTGATATCAAAAACATACGTTAGCATTCCTTTTGCCTATTATGTTGCTCTACATCGTGCAATCTTAGTGGCTTACTTTATTGGTGCCCTTTTGTGTTGAATGGTGCTATGTTTTACTTTTCAATCTTTCATTTTGAGCAACATAATTGGTCCTTGTCCTTGCACTTGGGAGGCAAGGGTTCTCTCTTCCATTTATTCTCCTTTTTGAAGGACCAATTTTCCCTTTGTGGATTTGGACCTTTTACAATGACATATTCTTTCTTGCATGGAATTCTTTGTTCAAAGCATTTCAACTTTGTTAACAATCTTTTTCATGCTTCAAAGTGCATATCTATTATAAATGATCTTTTCACTTCAAGTGTTTAATTTGTTTTCCTCTCCTCTTCAAAAGATCCATTATCTCTTTGTTGCTTGTATCAATTATAACGTGATGTCATGCCTTGCATTGACTTGCTTGTCTTAGGATCTTTTTTTTAAGAGATTGATATTCTTGTTTACAATCTCTTCTTGGAAGTGTATATCTACTACAATTGATCATTAACTTAGCATGCTTAATGTGTTATCTTTTCTCTTGCCTCTATGATTGGAGGGCAAGGTGTTCTCTTTGCATTTTTTTTCTCTTTTGCCAAGGATCCACTTTTCCTTAGTGGAGCGACGTTTGCTTATCATGTCACATCCTTTTCTTATACGAAATTGTTTGTCTTGATTCACGATTCTGTCTTATGCAAGAGGTGTGTATCCTTGATCACAACCTCTTCTTTATTTGCAAAAGCATATTCATCTTAAACAAATACCCTTACTTGGGGGCTTAAAGTGTGTCATCCTTCATCAAGAATCCCCTTTTCACCTAACAATGGGGGCTAAAAGGTTGCATTCTTGTTCTCCTCCCTCTCTTTGTTTTGAGGATGTTATTTTTGTTCAAGAACTCCTCTTGGAGGTAGAGGTCATGTAACAAAGATCTCTTCCCTCCAAGGGTCTCTTTCCACTTGTTGCAAGATATCCTTTTATGATTATCTTTTCCTTGGCTAACAGGAGTCTCCCCTTTGCTAAGGTATTGACATACATTGTTGTTTTAAGGATATCTCCTTGTTGTTGGAAGTAGGTAGCTTTGTTCTCTTTTCCTTATGATGCCACCATAGTTTTATGTTGCCATCTTGAGGAGGGGGGCATACATGTGGCCTCCTTGTACATTATGCAGCCTTGTACATTATCTAATGGATCCCTTTGGAGACAATGCTTCCTTAGGACTGATCCTCTTCAATGGATCCCTTTGGAGACTGCTTTTCTTATACCTAATACTCCTTTTGCAATGGATCCCTTTGGAGATTACGCTTTCCTCAGGATTGATCCGCTTTGGCAAATTTCCTTGTGGACAATGCTTCACTTGGTTATCCTTTTTGATGTGTTGACTAGCATAACTCAACTTGCTAGACTATCAATTCCATCCCTTTCTGCCTTGTGTGTTGTTTTGCATTTTCCTTGGACACAATGCTTTTCTTGGATTTTCTGGATCCCTTTGCAGACATTGTTTTCCTTAGTATTGATCCCCTTTTATGGTTTTTCTTGTGGACAATGCTTCTCTTGGTTATCCTTAGGTAGAGTTGACTAGCATAATGCAACTTGCTAGACTATCAATTACACCTTTGCTCTCTCTTTGGGACGAGTGGAACTAGTTTAACACAACTTGCTAGCCATTCTACTTTTTCCTCTTCTTTTCCTCCATGGATCATCTAGCATAATGTAGCTTGCTAGCCTGTTGGATTCACGGTCTCTCTCTCTTTTCTTTATGCTCTCATAGATTTGCTAGTGGGTTAGACCATGGAGTCTTGTGTTATCTTTGGCGATGCTCTTGCCCTTTCCATGTGACCACTTGTGCTTTTGCAATAGCTTTCCAAACTTGATACAAGTGGTTGAGACATTTTCTCGATCAAGGTCTCTTTAACTAGTTGATCTGGAGTTTGTTTTTAGTACTAACCTCTTTGTCTTTTGTTTTTGTTTATGTGCCCTTGTATTTGGTTGTCTAAGTTAAGATCCTTTGGTTGGGGGCTTGTGTCCTTAAGCTTAGTGATGTCTTCTCTATTTGCAATTTTTCCCATGATCATTTCTCTCCCTTCTCTCTTTTCCTTTACCATGAGCGTGAGGTGGATTTAGAATCCCACTAAAGTGGGGGCTAAATGTACCATCTTAAATTGTAAGCATCTATGATTAGATGCTCAATTAGGCCCCATTTTAGCATGTATGGGCTCCCACATTGATTTCCGGTACTCTAGCCTCGCACCGCTTATCATTCTGGCATCTTCTCTGCAATCTCTATTCCCGAACCAATTTTCCAGACTTTTTGGTGGGAATAGGTTGGCTGGGGTGACCTATCCCTGAGGTTTGTCCCAAAGTTCAAATCGAGGGCCTATATCAACAGTTAAGCAAGAAATCTAAAATCCCACTGGCTTCCTTCGATTTTGAGCTCCAAAATGTTGTGAATGTATATAAACAACCTATCCTCATTTTGGTAACCATTCTTAAGCATTCATATCAACAATCAAGATATCAAGAGCTATTATCAAGATCCAAGGTTGGCATTCAAGCATTCGAAGGTCTTCTCAAGGCTATCTTCTCCATGGGTCAAGCTTCCTTCTGCCATTGAAGGCCAAGCAAAGGACTCTACCAGCATGGAAGAAGATCACAAGTATCCATCTACATGCCAAGCATTCAAGTCTTCAACTCTTCAAGTTATCCCTCTCCATCAAGCATTGTGGCAAACTACAACATCCATTGTGCAAGGCTTGTCTTTCATGATTTCCTTTTGGGTTTTTGTGTGGAGTCAAAGCTATTGCATCAACATTCTCGATCACATTCAAAGAAGTATTTGCGTTGCCAAGGTATGATACACTTCATGATTCAGATCTAGCCTCTGCTCTTTGTTAGCACGCTTTCCTTTATTTCATTTCATTTCAAGGCTGATTCCAATCAGGGGTTGACTGAGGCAAACCCAACTCTACACAACAATTTCCTTCTTTTCTGTGTGCTGGAAGAGGTGGCGCTTGCATTGGATTGGATTTGGAAAGTTTAGGACCTCGTGGACAGTCTGCAACCAAAAACAATCAGAAGTGGAGGGAATAGGTTGACCCAGGCGACCTAGTCCCGGGAACAGGTCAAGCTAGGTGACCTAGTCCCTCCAAAACAACATCAAATTGATTTTACAGGTCAGTTGCAACCTTTGGATTTTGTTTCTGGTACTGTACTCAGGTGTCTATTCTTTGTTAGGCCATGCATCTCGAAACTTGTCCTTTCTGCCTATCTAGCCCTCTATCTTGCATTATCCAATCATATTCCCCTAATCAATCCTCAATTAAAGCGAAGGATCATTGCACTCATTCCGCACTAAAGTCTTCTTGAGCGTAGTGGGATATCTTCCTTCCAATTGTGTCATAAGAAGTGGGATTAATCCCCCTTGATCCCATTTTCTTATTGTACAAATTCCGTGTTCAATTTTGATGTTGGATTTATATATTTTTTTATTGTGGGCACACCTTTTGCTATTGTAACTTGCTGTACCTTGTAGTACACTTAACTCACTAATGTTATTATAGGAGTTCTATTAGCCCACCTTCATGGATAGGCTTATGGAGTGAAGTGTGAACTCAGCACGGAGAGAGATGATCTAGGAGGCCTTAGGATTGTTAAAACTGGTGCATTGATGCATAGTCACACACATTTTGCTTGTTGCATCATAGTTGTTATGTATCCACTACTTAAGTGCCATATTAGAATGTAACCTAGGGATGCAACAATCTAAGGCACTACTTATGCACAGGTCTAGGTTGTAACAAGAAATGTTGACAAGTACTTGTCTCCCGCATAAGTGATGAGATCCATTAATGTCCATTTCATGCCATATTCATATGCCTTTATACCTATTTTCATAGTCCATTTCCATACCATTTTACCAGCTTTATGCTGCATGTGGTTAAATATACATAAGTAATATTTAATTTAATTTTTGACTAAAATATGAAAATTAATTGTTGGACTGTATTTACAAACAAGCATTGTCATTTCAGCTCGGAAAATAATTGACAACATTCTATTGGAGGAGGGAGGAATCCATTTCTAGTCTCTAGATCATAAATAATTCTTTTAGCCAAAAATAAATCTGCATATGGTATTTGGTTGCAAGGATAAAACAAATTATTATCTGAATCATGCTAGAAAACACCTGAAAGGTACAAAATAGGAGTTACACTTCGGCTCTGGTATGTTGAAGGTTTAGAGTCTCAAGACACTCCATAAACGAGCCACTAAATCTTATATCCTGGAATGAACTCACAAATAAGCACCTTACATTGCAATAAAATATTGGAGACAATTTATACTAAACATACAACTGTCAGAATATAAAAATCTATCAAAAACTTAACTGCAGACCCTAATAATTATTATAAAATGTGCACCATCACATATGCAAGTACACTAGTTAGTCTAATTAAGAGAGATAACAGAGGTGCTAAATGATATTCCAAGCTAAGCGTAAAACTTACATGACATTCACTCAATCAATTCCAGTTTAACAATTAATAGCTCATAATCAATCTAGTTAAGATTGGGGCATAAAAACAATTCACTAAGTCTCGAGTTTTTATTTACACCTACCTATTTGACTAGGATAAGTGGGATATTCTTGAATTATCCTCAAGTATTTGCAATAATGAATGAAAGTGAACGTAGGCCTATAGATTAACCTTAGCAAAACTTAACATGAAAATGATGTATTATGTGCAATACGCCAACATAATGTTAGCAAACGGTGTGATGCTAAAATAATAGAAATGGTAGGTGACCTAGAATTGAAAAAGAATAAATACTATAATCAGAGAATTAGGGATGGACATATTTTTAGAAGTCATGAAAGAAATTGGGAAAGCCCCCATTATAACCAAACTAGTTTTGATTGAAAATGGGTAGTCAAATTAATATTGACCCAGTTGATGTTTTATTAAGTCAAGATATTGTGACTAGTAGAATCAGTCGTCATATCATGGTTGGAACACCATATGTAGTTGGGAATGGAAGATCAAGACAATTGCCATTAAAATTGGATGCACCCAACTTATGCTGGAAACACTAATAGATTATGTAAATGGTAAAAAGACAATCAAGTTGCAATGTTGGCTCAGCTTCGCATGAAGATCAATTTGAACTTGATGTAAGAGTATTACATATACATGTTCGTTCAGAGCATTGTTGTTTCAACCAACAACTGCTATGTTGTCAAATGAAGTATGAAATGTTTATGCCTGTATCCACTTGAGATGGAATCATGAGTAAACACTAAGCCTACTAGAAATTGAGGAGTTAATCCACCATAAATTTATTTTTGAAGTGAAAGAGATAAGCCCACAGTATTTCGAAGTGAATCCAGAAGGGTAGGACAGAATACAAGTAATAATTACAGTATAAGAGAAGCAGAATTGAATAATTAACTAGCTTATGATTTTACATGAGGAATTCATCAACTATGCTAAAACAAGAAGAGAGATCATTAAATGCAGAATTAACCAGGAGCACATTGGATGCAGAATTAACAACAGCAACAATAAGGAAAATTTTGCATGGAAATACAAAGACTTGGAGGAGCATCACCTGCGTTGTGTGTTCAAGAGGGTTCAATTCCTGCCGGTTTTCTTGAAAGTTGAATTGAAGACAAACACAAGTTATAGAGTGATAATAGTAGAGAGCTGTGAAAAGTTGTTATGAAAGACTAACATTATTTAGTTTTAGTTTTATAGTTATACAAATGGAAATACTTCTCTATATTTTTTATCATCAGTCCTGTGCGATGGCTTTGGTGTTCATTTGAATCTATTTACTGTTCTTTTGGCATACATATCTGTTGTCATATACTAGTTTTGTCTGATAGTTATTTATCAGACAAATCTACACGTGAATAGAACCAGGCCATTTCTCATTCGGCCTATGTTAGGGCTCCTAGGAAATGACTGATAGTCCATGACTAAACCAAACTTAATCTATATCAGGGAACAACTTGAATAGAACCTAGAAGTTAGAGGGACCAGAACTAAATTTATATCAGGGAACACCACAAATAGAACCCAAATGTTACAGAGATCAGATAAATCTGTTCACCAGGATCAAGAAAATAATCCATGAAAGCTCTGTTCTCCAAGGTCAAGATTGGAGATACTTAAGAGAGATATAATGGAAAAGAATTTTAATATTTTATCAATTGTGTAACAAAGGATCTCTGTGATTTTGTGAGATGCACTTTTGAACTTGCTTCACAGTTGAACAAGAGGTGGGGTTACCATTTCAATCTATTTAGAAATATTGATCTTACTTACAAGCGAAATGTTTTGGGCTGATTATTGCTCTGCCAAGGTTTGGCAGTAAAGTTGAGTCTTCATAATAGTGGTGTTCTTGTTATTAATACAAGATTTGTGGTGCAGAGGAAAATGTTGACCACGCTTCTTACACTTGGAAATATCCTTTTACTAAAACCTTTTGTTCTTGCCTTCAAGTTGAATTCAATTAATTATGCAATCCTGCCTTTGTTGGCAAAGTTCTCTTCTTGTTAATAGTTGGACGATTAGGGAAAGCTGCAAATTTTTAATGGCACACAATTTGGTTAATAACTTAATTACTATCTGATTTCTGTGCGAGCCTATTTCTTATGAGGACTCCTCATTCTCTACTCAGGGAGTCGAGATTTTGATGTAGGAGTTCGCTTAACTTGTTAATATTAAAAACAACTGAATTTGGAAGGAGGTTGAGTAATGCTTCTTGGGGTGTAGGCCTAGATTTTAGCTTTCTTTTGTCTATCGAGGGAGAGTTTTCCTACGATATGGTTGGGATAATGGTTTTTTTTTAGCTCAGGATGTAATGAAAGACACATTTCAAAAAATAAGAAACTTAATCATTCAGATGGCTCCTTGGACCTGAAGACTGCGAACTGTAGTATGAAACTACAAGTGATGGTTGAAGAGGCATCACAAGCCTATTCCTCTGTCAGAAATGGAAGGAGAAATAATCAGCTTGACCTCCATGGATGTCTTAATCTTATTGGAACATACGGGGAATTTTAATCTTATATGAGCTGAATGTGCTCTTAGCTAGTAAAAGTAATAGTGAAGGGTACCCTGTCAGAAAATTATGATATCGATATCGCATGAAATTCGCATCTCTTGAAAAGACCGTTTAACGATGAAATTCACGCCTGTTGATGAATGTAAGCTGGCTTTTACGGAAAAATATTTTTATATGGTAGGGTACAATCGTGCATTATCCTTAAGTAACATGAGATTTTAGATATGTTGAGTCCTTGTATGAAACTTTATGAGAGAGGTGGTTTTAAAATTAAATTTTTTTATCACACTGCATGATGTCTCAACTTGCTTCCAAAGTTTGTGTACAGCCACCTGATCCCCTGAAGAGTGATTAAATATATCCCTTACAGAGACTTTTATATACTATGTGCATTGTTTTGACATTTTTTCTTTAAAGAGAAACTTATTGTGAAAGGATGATGCAACACTCCGCATCCTTTTTCATTGCAGGTAGATAGCTTTGTGAACATTTATCCTGGAGTTGCTCATGGCTGGACTGTAAGATACGATGAGAAAGATGAAATTGCTGTAACTAATGCTGAATTGGCCCACAAAAAAATGCTGGAATGGTTTGAGAAACATT
>MU223649.1:95436-119941 GCA_018584345.1 Thuja plicata
TAGGAAGCTTTATTGGATCTGTTATCAGCAATTAGAGATTTCATACATCATCAGATCAAAGACTTATGTAGTTGCATTCTAACAAGTGCATCACATCTAAAATCCTTTTGTAGAAGGTGGACTTAACTGTTCTTTTCAAATCTCTTAACAAAGTGCACACTTAACAGTGTTGCTAAAGCTTCAAATGAAGTAGATCTTAATAGGTCTCCACTGTAATACTCTTAATAGGGTAGCTCATTAGAAGTGACCAATTGTAAGCCTTAACCGACCCCTTCTTTTCTGCAGATAGTGAAGTCTTGTGGGTAACAATCCCCACCGCAGTGTTTACTTCCTAACAAGAGTTTTCTGCGATATCATATCTTGTGTCATGTGTTATCTATTTTCATGAATATTTATCTTATGATCTCATACTAAATAACTTATGATATGATTGCATATACATAAAGAAAGATGAACAGTTAGATAAGATAATTTACAAACTGATGATTAAGGGTTAATGGGCTAACTAAGAAAAGTTTTAGAGGTACTGATTCACCCCTCCCCTCTTAGTACATCATTCCAATATAATTACAATAGATAGCGAGATGATGTGAGAAATCTCAGTAGTATAGCGACAGTAGGTAGACGCAATGAGAATCACTGGGGACTGACGTGAGAAAGATTCTCAAGCATAAAGATCGATGTGAGATCTAGGCATCAATAGGCAGACTCAGTGAGAACCACTGGTGACTGATGCAAAGAGGAGGGAGACTCCAAAAGATAGGGAAATGCCCCCTAGGCTAGGAAGATTCCCTTGAGTGTGACCAGTTTCAATCCATGTGAAGTCAAACAAAATCTTGAAAATGACTGAGAGCGAATGCATGAGCGAGCAAACTAAAGCAGGAAAGCAAACTAAAGCAAGAAAGCAAACTAAAGTAGGAAAGCGGGAGAGAAAACTGCAAGGAAGCCAAGAGATGCCGCAATAGATAGAGCATTATGGAACAAGAGGCATCTGTTTACCAGGTTTTCATCAATGACACTTTTTTCTCTCTCTCATTTTTTTTTCAATTTTTTTGTAGTTTTCATTTTTTGATTTTTTTTGGTATTATCATGGCGCCTGTTTACTAGGTTTTCACTAGGATAATAGATACATCAAAGCACTTTTTTGCCAGGTTTTCACTAAGATGATCATTTTTTAGGACATTTTGTAATTTTTAGGATTTTCTCAGAATAAAGTATGTACATGAGCATTCAGAAGACATCTTAACTGTAGAACTTCTTCAGATGAAGAGCATTGATAGGCTCTTTGAGTTGTTCACCCTCTGTGGTAGAGAGATGGTAAGCACCATACCCAAATACTATAGTGATAACATACGAACCAAGCTAGTTTGGTTCAAATTTTCCTTTCTTGACCCACTGCTGTTGATTCTTGGGGTTTTCTCTCAGGACGAGATCACCCATTTGGAATTCTCTATGTCTGACCTTCTTGTTGTAGCTTTTAGATATTCTCTTCTGATATGCATGGAGATGATCGAATGCCACTTTTTGACATTCATACAGTAGGTCAAGCTCTTGAAGCTGAGATATTCTGATATCATCATCAGTAATGAGGCCCTTTAGAGAGAATCACAACGTAGGAATCTCAACCTCAATAGGAAGCACTGCATCTGCACCATAAACTAGAGAAAAAGGTGTGGCCCCTGTTGGTGTTTGTATACTGGTGCACTAATCCCATAAAGATGGATTAATCTGGAGATTCCAGTCTCATCCAGATTTGTAACCTATGTGGTGTAAGATCTTGAGAATAGTCTTATTTGAAGCTTCCGCCTGTCCATTACCCTGGGGATAATAGATAGAAGACCAGTGCTGAATAATTATGAACTTAGTGCATAAATATATTAGATCCTTGTTCTTGAATTTCCTCCCATTGTCAGTGATTATTGATGAGGTTACACCATATCTGCAGATGATGTAGTTTAGTATAAACATGGCCATAGAATTTCCATCAGCTATGATGAGAGGCACTGCCTCGACCCACTTGGTGAAATAGTCTGTAGAAGTGATGATGTATTTATGTCCCCTTGAAGAAGACAGATGTATCTGACCCACCAAGTCAAAGGCCCATTGCTAAAATGGCCAAAAGATGACAAAAGGAATGAGCTCCTTGGCAAGAGCGTGGATCAAATTTCCATGAAGCTAGCATTGTTTGCAAGATTTAGCAAATTGTGTAGCTTCTTTCTCCATATCCGGCCAATAGTAACCAGCTCTAATAAGTTTGTGAGCCAGTGTCAGGCTGTTAGAGTGAGACCCACATATGCCTTCATGCACCTCTACTAACGCTTGGACTCATCAGGTTCTAAACAACTAAGGAGGGTACCGTCTATACCTCATCTATATAAGTCGTTAGATATGATGAAAAACCTTGAAGCACTGTGGATTAAGTGACATTTCTCATTTTGGGTGTAAGTGTTTGGAATGATTTGGTCATAAAGGTAGGAGTAAATATGGTGGTAGCGGGATGATTCATGTCCAATGACTGAATAGATCATCTGAGATTTAGGGGAATTATAGGCAAGGTGGCATAACGTCTCCACTAGGAATTCATGTCTGAAGTCATTTTTTGGAATTTGTAACATGGAAGCCAGAGTAGCCATGGAATCAGATGCTTTATTATCTACCCTTGGAATTTGTTGGAAAGTAATGTGTGCAAATTATTTCTAGAGATCATCAACCATGTTTTTATAAGGCACCAGTTTTTAATCTTTTGTTTGATAGATGTCATTCACCTGATTAATAACCAACTATGAATCTCCAAAGACCTTTAGCTCATCGACATGCCATTCAATAGTGATCTTTAATCCATTAATCAAGGCTTCATACTCAGCAGTGTTATTTGTGTAAGGAAACATCATTTTGTAAGCCTTTGGTAATGAATACCGTTGCGGTGTAATGAACAAGATTCTGGCACCTGACCCCTGCTGGGTGAATGATCCATCAAAGAATATGGTCCATGATTGATGTGTGAGAAGCATGATGGAATCATCTGGGAACTCGATCCTTAATTTCAAATTCACTGAGTGTCATGATCCACTTAGCTAATCTACCTGTGAGGGCAACTTTGTTGAGTAAGTACTTTAATGGATCAATTTTTGCAATGAGCTTTGTAGTGTGAGAAATCATGTAATGTCATAACTTCTGGGAAGTGAACACCACCGCTAAGAAAGCTTTCTCAATGACATAATAATTCATCTCATAGGAGACCAATGTTCTGTTGATGTAATAGATTGTTCTTTCTTTATTGTTTTGATCTTCTTGAGCCAATAGAGCACCCATATATGTTTCTGTAGCTAAGATGTATAAGATTAATGGATTCCCATGAATCAGAGGCATTAATATAGGTGGATTGGCTAGATATTTTTTGATTTGTTGAAAACCTTGTTCACATTCTTTATTCCATTCATAGGTCACACCTTTATGTAGAGTTTTAGTAAATGGCTGTGACTTGTCAGCTAGCTATGAGATGAAGCGCCAGATAGACTGAAGCTGACCTTGAAGACCTCTAATATTTCTGATATTACGAGGTGGAGGCATTTCCATGATAGCTTGCACCTTTTCAGGATCCACCTTGATACCTTTTGCGGAGATGATATAACCAAGCAATTTTTTGGAAGTTACTCCAAATGCACATTTCTTAGGATTGAGACGTAGTTTGAACTTTTCCATATGATCTAGTATAGGGCCTAGATCAGTAAGATGCACCTTCATGTACATGATTTTAGCAAGGGTTTCATCAACATAATCATCTATTATTTTGTGCATCATATCATGAAATATGGTAGTGACTGCTCTCTGATACGTGGCTCCAACATTCTTGAGACCAAAAGGCATAACATTCTAGCAGAAAGTGCCCCATGCACAAGTGAAAGCAATATTTTCTTGGTCCTCTGGTGCAATTTTGATTTGGTTGTAGCCAGAGAAACCATCCATTAGGGAGTACATTTCGTACCCTGCTGTCATATCCATAGTCATATCAATGTTGGGTAGCGGGAAATCATCCTTTGGACATGCCTTGTTTAAGTCCGTAAAGTCTGTGTAAACTCTGATAGATTTGTCATGCTTTAACACTGGAACTATGTTGGAGATCCATTCTGCATAGTCAATTTCTCTGATGAACCCAACTTTTAAGAGTTTCTCCAGTTCCGCCTTGACAAGTAGAGCCACATGTGGATACATTTTTCTGAGTTTTTGCTTGACTGGTTTTACTCCAGGAGCTATTGACAGGTGATGCATGATAAGATTAGGATCTACACCAGGCATGCCAAAGTATGTCCATGCAAATTTTATCTTTTTTCCTTTGAAGAAATCTGTGAATTCTTTGAGTTCTTCTACAGACAATGATTTAGCCACATGAATAATGAGTGGATGTTCTTCTGTACCCAAATTTACTAGTTGAGTTGGCTCAATTAGCACTGATGAACATTCCAAGAAATGACTCAGAAGTGCATCAAGTATCTCATCCTCAGGCGCCTTGGAGAGGTTTTCACCTTCGGATAGGTCTATTCTTTTTACTTTTTTTTTGGCTCTAACACTGCCACAATGTGGTTTTAACCATCAGAGCGCCTATTTTTTCTTCTTTTGATTTTATGAATAAGATAATTGATATCAGCCTCGGTCATTTTGACACTTTCTTCACTAGTGGAGGACATTACAGGTTCAATAGAATGAAGATAACAGGCTAGAGCATAGTCATTCTGGAAAGTGAGGACTTCATTGGATGAGGAAGGGGAATTCCAGTCTATTAGCTCAGGATGTTGGAGTGAGAGAGAAGTGATGGGTTCAAGTGCATTCATGGTATAATCATCAAAAGCATGGACTAGTAAGCTGAGACCTAGAGAAATCTCATCCAAAGGTGTATTCAAATCCCTTTGACTCCTAGAGACTGTAGTAGAAGACCTGTTAACATTTATGGAATCAGACTCATTAGAACTTTCACTAGACCCTTCACCTATGTCGAGAAGCTTTTCATAGGATCCTTCTGAAAAAATGTCAAACTCATATTCATAGGAATCTGTGTCCGAACTCTAACTAGGATGCTTGCACCATGAAGGTTTGGGAGTTCTTGTGACACTAGCCTGGTCTTGCATAAACTGCTCTTGAAACTGTGATGGTATGTATCATTCACCTTGGAAACTAGGATCTTGTGACACTTTCCATTGTTTGTAGGTCAGAGTAGTAAATGGAATAGCGACATTGGAGTCACTTCTAGCCTTAGCTATACTGGCATGTATCATGACATCATCTGGCTCAACAAAGAATGCTGCTAGATCTGGAGGAATAGGATAAGGAAAGAAATCCTCATCAGAGCTATCCTCTGCGGTTTCAACTGTAATTGTGCCTTCAGGTTTTGGTGGAGGATCTAGTTTTGGCACAAATTTGTTAATCCCTAGATGGAACAGGATCTTCTTGAAACCTAAACTAGTTGTGTCTTTCATCTTTTGACCCTTAGCTTTAATAGGTTCCACTAACCCATTACCATTCATCCCTATTGGACCACTCCCTTTGTATCTAAAGCGTTTCATGATTTTAAGACCATTATTGGGATCTAGTTCACGAGCTGGGGCAGTCTGTTCAGATATGTCCTTTCCTTTACAAAGCCAAGCTTTAATATCTCTTTCCTCATCTTCATCTTCTAATGGTGTTGAAGCTCATACAAAGGCACCATCATAAACTATTTTAGGAGGAGCAGTAGAAGATTTATTGTTCTCAAAAGGTCTCCCGTAAGAATGAGGAGACAAAGGTAGAGTTGCTAATGATAGCATAGGTTCTATTTGATACCCCCATATGCCTATGTCTTTGATTTTCAAAGTCTGTTCCATGTCTCTAAGCTTGGCATCACAAAATTCTGTGCATTCTTTATTAGTAGGAACAAGACTATCAGCTGACTGTATGAGCATATTACAAGAAGAGGCCATATTAGTAGGAACTGTCACTTCTGTACCATGGAAGGGAAACTTGATGCACTGATGATATGTAGAGGGAACTTCTTGCATTTTATGGATCCACAGTCTTCCTAACAGGATGGTATAAGCAAGAGGAAGGTCCAACACATGACATGTGACATCTCTTTCAATCGGTTCAACCTGAATGGGTAGCACAACTAAACCTTTAGACTTTCTTTCTTCTTCATCATAGGCTTTAATAGTAATTTTCTTGCGAGTATCTATGTGATATTCATCATAGCCTAGCTGAGCAAGAAAGTGAGCAGAGAAGATATTGAGGCCAACACCATTATCAATAAGGACGCGGTGGACAAGTTTTTTTTCCAATCATAACCTCTATATGCAAAGGAGCGTTATGTGGGTGGCTGATAATGGTCATCTTCTTCTGAGAAAGACAGATAGTGCGGTGAAGTCAAGTGACCCACCATATATTGAAACTAATAAAGACTAATGTCTTTGGGGATGTTAGCCTCTATGAGGGCTTTATCCAAGATCTACCTGTGAGCAGGTGAGATCTTCAATAGCTCAAAGATGGTTATTTGAGTGTTGGTTCTTTGTAGCCGGTTGACAATGCTATAATTAGCAGTAGGAGGTGCGGGGACCATTTTCATGGTCTTGTTGGGAGGGCCAAAAAAAAATTTATCTGTGGGTTGTTTCGGTGTGGATGTAGTAGCAGGAGGATCAAGACCCTTGAGAGTGATCTTAGCATGGGATCCGGTAATGACG
The DNA here is from genome assembly GCA_018584345.1 of Thuja plicata. Taxonomy (NCBI): domain Eukaryota; kingdom Viridiplantae; phylum Streptophyta; class Pinopsida; order Cupressales; family Cupressaceae; genus Thuja; species Thuja plicata. The sequence continues at coordinate 102,141 of MU223649.1, forward strand.
TTTACATAATCTTGAGATGATTTAGATTCAGACGAGTGAGACCCAGGGCCTTTCAAGAAAAATGAGGTCTTAGGCTTAGGAGCATCCCTAATCCCCTTGATATTAATCACATCACAATACTTAACTTCAATAGGCTTGATCATGTTGATGACATTTTCATTAGTGGTATGCATTTAGTTAACCTTGGCATTGTTGTTCTTAGTGCTGGAAGACTCACCTTTCTCGTGATAAGGAAATGGATCTTTAAATGCCTGGTGATCTAAATTCTTGTTATGATTTTCCACAACAATAACCTCATTATCAATCAGATCTTGGACCTTATGGTGCAACTGAAGACAAGTAGAAGTCTTATGACCCTTGTTCTGGTGATAGTCACAATATGCATTTTCATTCCACCAATAGGGTCATGGTTGCGGATCATATAAACACTTGTCCAAAGGAGTGAGAATCTGATTTTGCACCAAAGTATTGAAAACTACATCAAGTGGTTCTCCCAAGGAAGTAAATTCACGCTTGGGTTGAGGGGCCCAAGGTTTGTTGCTAGAGAATATAGAAGGCGGTTGAGTGTTTGTTGTAGCCTTTTCAGCAGTTTTGATCGCTTGTATACTAGAAGTGAGATTGAAAACTAGTTTTTAAGAAGTCAGGGTCACATTATCAACCACTCCATCATTCACAACATCCTTATTCTTGTTGACAAACTTCCCTTTATCTTTGTTGGAAGAGGAGGAACCTTGTTTGTTGTCTTTGTACAAAGTCAATTCACCTTTCTTAACCATAAATGCCTATATCCTCATAACTTGCTTAATCATGCTATCAAAATTAAGGGGACCTTGAAGCTATACTTGATACCCAAAATTAGGAGTGAGATTGTCCAAGAAGATATCGAGTTTCTCAAATTTGGGTATTTTACGAGGATACCTGGTACAAAGCTGTCTCCATCTCTGGAGAAATGTCAGGAATGGCTCCCTTTGTCTTTTCTTGAGATTGCAAAGGTCCCTGATGTTGACAGGATGTTGTATGTTGTGAGAATAATGTTGTATAAAGAGATTTGCAATCTCATCAAAAGTCTTAATGCTGGTGGGTAGTTGAGAAAACCACTCCATGGCAGGTCCACCCAGACTTCAGGGAAAGAGACGCATTAAATAAGTTTGATCATGAATGAAATCCATAGATAGGGCCCCAAATTCTCTCAGATGATCCTGAGGATCGGTGGTACCTAGATATCTATCATACTTAGGGAGTTCCACACCTTTGGGAAAAGGTGGCATATGAAGACTCCTATCAAAAGGAAAGGGACAAATTCTCTCCATCATGAATTGTTGTGCAGGTTTGTCCCTATCCTTTACAAGTTGGCTAATTTGGTTTTGCATATCTTGAATCGTCTTTTGCAATTTGGTAGTCTCAGTCTCTTCTTCTTTAGCCACAAGTGTTTCCACTTGGAAATTTGGGGGTAGCTTAACTCCTTGGTTTGCCAAATCTAGAAAATATTTCTCTTTATCTTCTGCAAGGAGAATTTCCATCATCTTGATGAGAGCCTTATTAGATTTTGCAGCATCTATGTCATCTTGAGTTAGCGGCTCATCATCATTACCGAGGATCTCATAAATCCTTGGATTCTGATCTTGACTCTGGTCATGTGGAGGAGGGCGATGGTGATGCTGCTCCTCTTGTTGACCCTGATCATTTTGAGGTTGGTCATGGACCTCACTGTATTGAACTTGTAGGTAATCGAAAGGGCTTCCCATGTTGTTGATGTGGGATTGTGCTGTGTGCACAACTTTAGTATGAGTGTGTGTATCGAGCTGAGAGTTTGTGGCCAATGTAACTTTTGGCAGGTCAAAAGGGTCGATGGGTTTGGAAAGATCAATAGGTCCAAAAGGATTGGTATGATCAAAAGGATCAATAAGGTAGCAAGGATCATCAATAGGGTCGACCCAAGTAGATGGCCTTCCAAAGTTTTGTTGATCTGAAAGAAATGGGTTATGTTGATCTTGAAACAAGGGATTATAGCACAGCTAGAACACTAGTTTCTGATTTGGACTGGGATCTATACTAAATGATGAGGAGGAATGTGAGGATCCCTCTTGACTATCATATTGAAAAATAAGTTTGGAATGACCTCTTCCTTGATTACGAGATTTACCTCTACCTATTCCGGAACCACGAATGGGAAATATGTTGTTGCTTCTAGTCATAATAGGCATAGACAAAGATGAAATGAGAGAGAACATAGGATCCAAATTAGAACTCTGTCTCTAGAAATAGAGAGAAAGATATAAAGGCTAGAACAACCAAGATATGAAATGCACCCAACATGAATTGTCGAGAGTATGGCTAGAACAACCAAGATGTGACTATCATGTCTAAGGTACAAAAGAACAAAAAGGTAGGACATAGACAAAGAGACAAAATGAATTTGAGAAAGAATCGGTCAGTTCACAACTTGAGACAATCAATTTCAGACTACAGACAACAGGGAAATAGGCAATCAGATCTCAGACAAAAATCAGATCGGGTGAACAACTCATCAGTCAATGGGAAATAACTCACTATTTAAGAGCACCAAAGGACATATTCACATGAGAAAGTGTTGGTTCACGTGAGGAAACTCATAACTGCATGCGAGAAAATGAAATATCATGCGAGGAAGTGCTCAGTTTTTGGAATCTCGCGCTAGAAAACTCTAGGTTTTGATAGATCAACTTAGTTTTTGAGATAAAAATCAGATTTTGAGACACAGTCAGGACTGTTCTTTGACAATATTTCTAGATTTAGGGTATTTTTATGATAGTTCAGATCAACAATCTCAGTTTGAATGTGATAAGCAATCGTTAACAAGCACAAATTTTTGATCAAGCAATAGTGATGCAAGAAGTAGTCGCAAACAGTTCTACCAAGGACAAGGCAAATTGGAAGAATCATGGGAGTCTTTGTTTAATCATGATTGGATAGTTTAAGACTCAAAACAAACACTTAGTTATCCCTACAAAAAAAATGGTATAGAAGACAAAATACGTACCTCACTGACTTATGCGTATGCGTGCACCTCACACAGAAGTGTCACCCCCGAGAGGGTGCCCGTGTTTTTAGCGTTTCCAAGGACTTAGTAATATATGTTCAAAGGTTACCCTTAAAGTAGGGGCCAACATCATAAACCACCTCAAGCATCCAGGTGCATACCTATGTTGAGAATCTAGGGGAGAGATTCTTCCCCCTCCCTGCGCACAAATTATGTCTTCTTTCAGAGGTGATCCGGGTAGGCATCTAACTAAGAAATTTTTTAGTGGGCTTCTGTTCAAAATAACCTTTGGTGTCCCTAATATAGGGCTGGGGCTTGATAGCCACACCAACACTTGAAAGTCATACACCCCCGCAAGTAGGGCTGGGAGCGGCGCCGCTCAGTACAATAAACAAGGCTTTCTCAAGATGATAGTCAAAATCATGAGAAAGAAGTTACCATGGCTTTGGAGTCTTTGGAATCAACAAAGCATACTTTATTATAGTGAGGTGGAATCAACGGCGATAGGTGTGTACTCACTTGGGTCATTCCTGGAGGTTCAACTTCCGGTAGGCCCTCTAAAGGTGACACAAAACTTGGCTTGGATTCGAGGGTCAGATTTTATGATTCTCTCAAAGAGAGAAGAGAATACTTCTCTACCTCTTCACCTTACTCAAACACATAAGACATATTCATCACCAAGATAACTCTCCTCCAACCAATTCACAAGCCTTTGGATTTCTGATTCTCTCAAAGAGAGAAGAGCATAATCCCCTAACAAGTGAACGTGCTAAAGGTTTGTTAACTTTCATTGCTTCCCTAGGTCTCCATCATGCTAGCAATGTCTGGGTCTCGGATTCATCCATGGGCATCACTTCCATGTAATGAAGAGCCTACTCCCCTATTTTGCTATCAAGATTCCCAAGAAATTTTAACAAGGCCCTATTTATACTATGTGATGAAAGCAATAAACAAGCACAACATTTTTAGAATGTTCTTTGACAACCATCCTGCAAGCAAACCGTCAGCAAGTTTATGTCTTCGTCAAGTGACCTGCAACCCACTATTATACTGTCAAAGAAATCAAAAAGATAAAAAACAACAACATGTTAGAATAATAAAAAAAAAACAATACTTGCAAAAACTGTGAAAATTCAAAAAAACTGTCACCAAGTCTCGTGCGAGGAAGAACAAGGCTTCGCGCAAGGAAAACTTCATGTGGTATGCTCAGAATTATCGCACGAGAATTTGTACACAGAGAAGTATGGCCATAGGGTAGAGTACATAATTTTGTCAGAAAAAAATTTGAGAGTGAGGTCAGAAATTAATTTTCTGCCCCACGGTGGGCTCCAAAATGTATGTGTCTGAATATTGACCTCTAAATCAGGCACAACAGAACATAGTCATTGCTCAATTGTCGAATTGTGAAGATGAACATGAATTGTCCATTCCACAATATCGATTGAATCAACCTATTGCCTCCTATTTAGATGGGGTGTTTAATTACTCTCAGAACGAGAGCCAACAACCATAGACCATTGCTAAAATAGAGGATTTGAAAGCATTGAAAACTAAAATGAAACTATTCTATATGAGAGATGCAATTATAATCTAAGAATGGAAATGCAGATTTTAATCTAAGAAGCTTGAAAGAAATAATAGAATTAAGCTATTTGATACATAAGTAAACTAAATTAAGATGAAGATGCCATTAAACTAGATGAAATTATACTAATATGCAATAAAAGATTGAAAACTTGGGAGAATTGAGACAATATTTTGATATAGTTTTGATACTCTAAAATTTGCTCTTCTCAAATGAATCAGAGAAGGTCCATAATATAGAAGAGCCTGAAAAGAGGATGAAGAGTTTCTTGGAAAGAAACAACTGACTCTTCATCTCCATGGAGGAAGGTGAGACAAAATTGAAGGAATTATTTAATTAAGTAAATGAATTATTGCCACATGGGTGGATTTTCATCTTGAATTATTGAATTTCAAGTGAAGATAATCCATTCAAATAACCAAATAATTATTTAATTCCTTTGATGTGTATTAGCTAAAGGGGGTGGGATTAATTTAATTTAAAAGCACTTAGGACTTTAGAATTAAATTAATTCATCATAGGGATTTTTAGCTAATAAATCTTGAAAATTTAGGAATTAAATATGGTGTATTAGTTATGCAAATTTAGGTTTTCTGCATTTGAGACTAAGTCAATCAAAGACAATTAGGAAGGAGAATTTGCCTAGTACAATAGGACTTCGATGATGAGAATTTGAAGAAATGCACAAAAATTGATTAGAATTGTAAGGTGCCAATTTTGGGGTGTTATAGGTTCTATAAATATCAGATCACCATATTAGATGAAAAGAAACACAAATCCCTCATTGAGATATCTCTAAGATTCAGTTTAGACACCTAAGCCACCATAGGGCTACACAAAGAAAATATGGATTTCTAAGGGAAACTTACTTGGAACTCCACCAAATAAAGTCTTAACCACCCCCAAAGTCTTTAATACATCCACCAACAACACCTTCCAAGCTAGGGCTCTTGATCAATCCCCTAACTCCTGCTGTCCTCAATTTCTTTCTAGGCCTAATAGGGCTAATAGGTCACTTTTCCAAAGAAACTACTTGAATATCAATTCAATTTTTCATCCCACCACTTGGAACCATTTAGGGATCTTATAAAACTCCTAAACCCAAGGATTTAGACTTCCATTCCACCCCTGGCCTGAGTTGTGCCTCAAAATCTCAATTCTGGACACTCACATATGAATGCTTGTCCAGAAGATTCAATCCTTTCTCCCTCCATTGAATACCTCCTAATATAATACCTCCAAAGTATTAAATTAAATCCTCCCCCCTTTCTCTCCCCAAAGTCTTAGAATTTTCCCATGGTGGAGTCTCTGGGAAAGAGAAAATTAGTGTCGAAACCCTAGTTAGGGCCTCCTACAGACCAATGAGCAATCAAAATTCGTTAAATTTCAAACCTATGCTCTTCAATAATTAAAACCAATTGGAAAATTTGACCAAGACACTGGTTCAACTTTTCCAATCCTTCAATGGCGCATTGGGATATGTACAGAATCGTACAATTCTAAAAAATAGTTAGAAATATAGAAAACAGTTTGGATTTTATTGATTTCAATGCAAAAAATTTACAAATTGTCCACACCAACTATGGAGAGAGGTTTTCCACCATTAAATATCATTCCCAAGTGGTTCCAACTGACAAAGGTGGTTGTGAACATTGGGATTCAAAAGTTGCTCTATGCAACATTGACAACGTTTTGCAAAAGTTATCAATCCTAACTAAAGTTGTAAAGTTCAGTGTTTTTACACCATAGGGGATCTTAGAAGGAATAAAATTAAATTCCTACCCTTCCTTAGGTCCCCTATACTATTCTATCCTATTCTACCCAAAAGTGTCCAAATTGACTAAGGTGGACAACTAAGTTTATAATATCACTTAGTGTCCCCTTGTCTTACATTTTAAGACTTATTGAAAACCTTGGATCTAAGATCTAATAACAACCCTTACCCTTATTTTTTGGATCCACTAATGTGCTTGAAATGGATGAAATTGAGGGTGCTCCTGCACCATACTCCCGAGGTGGATTGATCTCAAGTCCTATTGAGATGAAGTCTTCTAAATTAGAGCCATGCTTCTGAATTTCTTGCTCATCCATCCATACAGATTCCTCTTCAGGACTATCTTTCCATTTGACCAAGTATTTTTTGTAAACATTCTTTCTTGTTTGTTTTATGATCTTGGTGTCCAAAATCTTCTCAAGCTTCTTTGGTGCATGAGAGGGTATACCTGCAACATCTTCTTCAAACTCTTCCACTTGTACTTCAGAACCTGCATTCACATCACCTTTATATGGGGTTAGATCACAAATATTGAATATAGGGGAGATGCCAAGGTGTGAGGGTTGTTCAATCTCATATGCATTCAACCCATGCTTCTTTAATACTAGACAAGGTCCTACTTTCTTCATGAGTAGTTTAGTGTGTTTTCCCTTAGGAAATATTCCCTTCTTCAAATATGCCCACACCAAGTCTCCCACCTACAACTGGACATCTCTTCTATGCTTGTCTTTGGATTTATTATACTTGTCTGTACTCTTCTCAAGTGCCAATCTCACTGAGTCATGAATTTATTTCATACTCTCTGCAAATTCTTCTCCATGAGCACTGACTGTAGTGTTTTGTGGTAATTCTCTAAGTTCCAAGATGCATCTTGGACTTTGCCCATATGAAATTTTAAAAGGACTCTTCCTTGTGCTCCTGTTAATTGAATTATTGAAATAAAAATCTTCTTGGGGTAGGACTACATCCCACTTGTCTCCATATTGTTTTTTCAAACATCTAAGTAGGTTTCCAACTAATTTTTTTACCACTTCTATCTGCCCATTTATTTGTGGATGGTAGGCAGAACTAAAGCTCAGATTGGTCCCTAACCTTTTCCACAAGGTCCTCCAAAAGTGACCAATAAACTTCACATCTCTATTAGAGAGAATGGTTTGAGGTAAGCCATGAATCCTCACAATTTCCTTGAAGAACAAACTTTCAATTGCTGATGCATCATTAGTACTTTTACAAGGGATAAATTTGACCATTTTACTAAACCTGTCCACTACAACATAAATACAATCATACCCCTTTTGTGTCCTAGGGAATCCCATCACAAAGTCCATGGTCCAACTCTCCCAAGGTCTTGTAGGAATAGGTAGAGGTTGGTATAGTCCTGCATTTGTGGGTGAACCCTTGGCTCTTTGACAAATTGTGCATTTCTCTACAATCTTCCTTACTTCAGTCTAAATTTTTGGCCAATAATAGAACCTTCTCACCTATTCCAATGTCTTGTCCAAAATAAAATTTCCTCCCATGCTGCCTGCATGTTTTTCTCTAATGATGTTCTTCCTCATTAAAAATTTCAGAATGCATAATTGGTGTCCCTTGAACAAGAGTCCATTTTGAATCAAATAGTCTGCATACTCTACATGGTAAGCCTTAGAAAAGTCAGAACACACCTTATAAATATCTCTGAAATCATCATCATCCTTACACATGTCCTTCAATGAAGCAATCCCTACACTTTGGAGTTGGATTTGTTGCACCGCTAAAGTCCTTCGGCTCAATGCATATGCCACCTTATTGGCAAATCCATTTTTATGTTTGATTGAAAATGTGTAGGCTTGTATTGATTGTACCCACTTCATGTGTTTATGGATTAGTTTCTCTTGGGTGTTTAAGAAACTCAATGCTTGGTTGTCTGTGAAGACAACAAATTCTTTTGGAAGGAGGCAATGCCTCCATTTCTTCAATGACTAGACTAAGGCATATAGTTCCCAATTTCTCACTGAAAAAGGCTATAGGCCTCCCTTCTTGGCTCAAGACAGCCCCTATTGCTAGGTTAGAAGCATCACATTCAATAGTAAATATCTTTTGAAAATCAGGAAAGACTAGGATAGGTTTTTCCATTACCTTTTTCTTTAGAATTTGGAAGGCTTCTTCTGCATCTTTGTTCCACACAAACTTGCACTTCTGTCCACCCTTAATAGTTTCAAGGATAGGTGCACACAACTGACTGAAATTCCTTATGAATTTTCAGTAAAAAGATGCAAGCCCATGAAAAATTCTGACTTTTGTCATTGTCCTAGGAGAAGGCCAATTCAAGATGGCTTCTACCTTCTCAGGGTCCATTTTTATTTCCCCTCCTAAGACCACAAATCCCAAATATATGAGCTCTCCCTGCATAAAAACACATTTCTCCAAATTGATGAAAATCTTCTCTTCATGTAGCGTCTTTAGGACCAAGTTAAGATGCTCCAAATGTTCCTCCTTACTCTTGCTAAAAATAAGGATGTCATCAAGATACACTATGAAAATTTTCCAAGGAATGGCTTAAGCACATCATTCATGAGCCTCATGAATGTGCTAGGAGCATTTGACAGACAAAAGGGCATCACTCTCCACTCATACAAGCCTACATTTGTTTTAAATGCAATTTTCCACTCATCACCAACCCTAATTCTTATTTGGTGGTAGCCACTCTTTAAATCCACCTTAGAATAGTACCTTTCACCTCTTAAGTGATCCAATAGATCCTCTATCCTAGGCATAGGAAATCTATACCTAATTGTGATTCTATTTATGGCTCTAGAATCAGTGCACAATCTGCATGTGCCTTCCTTCTTAGAGGCTAAAAGATTAGGTACTGCACAAGGACCGAGACTCTTAGTAATAAAACCCTTATCCAAGAGTTCTTGAATGTGTCTTTCCATCTCCTTATTCTATTAAGGAGTTAACTTGTATGCTTCCTTATTCGGTAAGGTTTCTCTTGGGATCAAGTTTATGTTGTGACTTATGTCTCTGATTGGGGGCAACTCATTTGGTAAGTCTTTGGTCACAATATCCTTATACTGGTCAAGTAGGTCTGCAACTTCTTTAGGGCCTACTCTCTTCAGGGGTTTTACTTCTTTCTCAACCTTATTAGGTCTATCATCCTTAGGAAAAATGAATAAAGCATAGCAAGGGGCTTTTCTTCTTTCAAAGTTTTCAAAAACTCTTTTTCTCCTACAAACAAAAATTTAGAATCCTTTTGTTCCTCTGCAAAATCAAATAGTGGTAAGAATGTTACCTTTTCACCTTTGTGATTTATTGTATAGGTGTTCAAACTCCCATCATGATGAGCCTCCACATCATACTACCATGGTCTCCCAAGTAGTAAATGACAGGCATCCTTTGGGACAATGTCACAAAGAACTTTATCCTTGTATTTTCCAAGTTGGAATTCCACCCAAGCTTGATCCTCTATGATAGTTTGTTGCTTCTTAGTTAGCCATGATACCTTGTAAGGGTTTGGATGTGGCACCCTTCTCAAATTTAGTTTCTTTACTACTTCTTCTGACACCAAGTTGTCCATAGACCCACTGTCAATCACCATCTTGCAGACTTTGTCTCCCACTTTGCATTGGGTTCTGAATAAGTTCTTCCTCTGAGATGACTCTTGTGTGCTTGGAGCCTTCAATAGTTTCCTTCTCATCATAAGTACTTCTCCTTCCTTAGGTGGTGCATAAGACCCATGTGTATTATCTCCATGGTTCTCTTCTTCTCTAACCATGTTTGCCCTTCTCTCTTCTTGATTGCTTTCCTTCTCTAGACACTTGGATGCTAAGTGCCCTACTTGGTTACATCTATAACACCTTGGAGGTCCTGAACTTCTTCCTCCAAATATTCCCCTTGAATTTCCTCTCCTTCTCTAAAGGATCGTCTAGAACTACCTTCCCCAAAGGAGCTCTCTTGACTAGTTTCTCTATGACTAGTTTCTCCAAAATTTCTAGGACCTTGTCCTCTCCCACTATTTGTCCCTCTTCCTCTACTACTAAAGTCTCTCTGGCCTCTGCCTCTTCCACTTTTCTCTTGTCTCCTCTTAAGTTTTTCTTTCACTTTCAGTGCTAATTGATAACACTTTTGGATAGTAGTAGGGGAACACAAACTTAGTTCATCTTGGATGTTTATCCTCAATCCTTTCAGATATCTAGCAAGCTCGATACTCTCTAATGCAACCAACTTAGATTTCATGGTAAGCTTTTGGAATTCTTCAGTATAACTTGAGATTTCCATCTCTTTCTGCCTTAGGCTTTGTCTCTTCTTATGAAGTTGAACTTCATAGTCCTCAGGTACATAGGATTCCTTCACCAAGGTCACCATCTTCTTTCAAGTGCTTACTAGATTCTTTTCCAACTTCACCCTCTCTTCTTGAGTGAAATTCCACCAAGTAAGGGCAGATCCCTTCAACTTGGAATTTTCTATCTTAACCTTCTGATGCTCTGGTATCTCCTCATAGTCAAAGAAAATAGTGAGTGCATAAATCCAATCCATGACTTCTTCGGGATCCATCTTCCCATTGTAGATAGGTAGGTCAAGTTTTGTATCCATGGTTCTCATCTCCATGGACTTCAAAGTCTTCAAGAGTATCCTCTGTTCTGCGGGATTTCTTCTTCTTCCTCCTCCTATCAAGGGGTCTCTTCATCACTCCCCTCCTCTTAAATTATAGAGTTCCCACTACTCTCTTTCTTGACTTGTTCCTTGAGCCTTTCCATTTATTGCCTCATCAACTTCCTCTCTGCATCATGCTCTTTCACCACCCTTAGTAGTTCAACATTGGTCATCCTATTAGGAAGTTCACTGTCATCTCCTCCTTCGGACATGATTGCAACTTGTATTATTCCAAAGATCTACTAGTTTCTCTGATACCACTTGGAGTAGATCCCCAAAATATGTCAAAAATGACTCTCTAGGGATCCACAATACCCCTACTCCCACACAATCTAGGGCTCTACTAAAGAGTTCCCAAAACCCACATTCACAAGACTAGGTCTTCCACTAGTCTTCAACAACCAAAAGGGAAAAATAGGACACAACTAGAACCAAGTAATCTAGGGATGGAACAAGGGTTCTATAAATATTAGATCACCATATTATATGAAAAGAAACACAAATATCTCATTGAGATATCTCTGAGATTCAATTTAGACACCTAAACCACCATATGGCTACAAGGAGAAAATATGTATTTCTAAGGGAAAATTACTTGGAACTCCAAAAAAGAAAGTATTAACCACCCCCAAAGTCTTTAAACCATCCACCAACAACACCTTCCAAGTTAGGGCTCTTGATCAATCCCCTAACTCCTGCTGTCCTCAATTTCTTCCTAGGCCTAATAGGGCTAATAGGTCACTTTTCCAAAGCAAATAATTGAATCTAGATTCAATTTTTCATATAAAAAATTGGAATCCTTGAGGGATCTTATAAAACTCCTAAATCCAATGATTTAGACTTCCATTCCACCCCTGGCCTGAGTTGTGCCTCAAAAGCTCAATTCTGGACAATCACATATGAATGCCTGTCTAGGAGATTCAATTATTTCTCCCTCCATCGATTACCTCCTGATCTAATACCTCAAAATTATTAAATTAAATCCTCCCCCCTTTCTCTCCCCAAAGGCTTAGAATTTTCCCATGGTGGAGTCTCTGGGAAAGAGGAAATTAGTGTCGAAATCCTAGTTAGGGCCTCCTACAGACCAGTGATTAATCAAAATTAATTAACTTTCAACCCTCTGCATTTAAAGACTTCAAACCAATTGGAAAATTAGACCAAGACACTATTTCAAATTTTCCAATCCTTCAATGGTGTATTCAGATCTGTACAGAACTGTACAATTCTAAAAAACAGTTAGAAATACAGAAAATAGTTCAGATTTTATTGATTTCAATGCAAAAAATTTACAAATTGTCCACACCAACCATGGAGAGAGGTTTTTAAACCATTAAATATCATTCCCAAGTGGTTCCAACCAAAAAAGGTGGTTGTGAACATTGGGATTCAAAAGTTGCAACTTTTTGCAAAAGTTGCTCTATGCAACATTAACAACTTTTTGACAACTTTTTGCAAAAGTTGTCAATCCTAACTAAGCTTGTAAAGTTCAGTGTTTTTACACCATAGGGGATCTTAGAAGGCATAAAATTAAATTCCTACCCTTCCTTAGGTCCCCTAGACTATTCTATCCTACTCTACCCAAAAGTGTCCAAATTGACTAAGGTGGACAACTAAGTTTATAACATCACTTAGTGTCCCCTTGTCTTACATTTTGGGACTTATTGAAAACATTGGATCTAAGATCCAATAACAACCCTAACCCTTATTGTTTGGATCCACTGATGTTATTGCAATGGATGAACTTGAGGGTTCTCCTACACCACAGTGATTATCTATTGTGATAATACCGGTGCAATAAACATATCAAAGAATCCTGTCATGTATGCTAAAACTAAGCATATTGCAATCAAGTATCATTACTTAAGAGAAAAAGTGAAAGAAAAATAAGTGATACTAGAATATTTTCAATCCAAGGAACAATTATCTGACACATTTACCAAGCCATTATTGAAAGACACATTTGAGTACCTGAGACAGAGACTAGGGGTCCAACCTTTGTCTATCGCCCAGCAAGCTGACTAGGAGATTGCATCATCCTATACACATACTCAGAAGATCATTCATGTTGATGCAAGCACAAAGATGGACTGCAAAGATACATCTATACACAACAAGGTACAAATCTACAGTGAACACCAGAGATAATTTTGCACTAATACCTTTGAGGTCAATTTTCAACATTTATTTCATCTAATTTTCTACTAATACTGGTCGAACAATCCAAAAATTATTTCGTCGCTATTTTTCTAGTTGAACGTTTGACACAATGTACTTAAGGTTGAATGTTCTATGCTACACTTGGTTGAAATTAATATCTACAAATGACAAGTTTATTCTTTGAACTTTAGACTAATGTCTTTCAAAATATTTGACCTATACGACCAGGATGCCAAACCCACAACACTAAATTTTGACACAGAATGGTCGATAGATAGATTATTTTGTGTCAAATGTTAGACCAATGTCTATCAAAATGTTTGACCTATCCAACTAGGATGGCAAACCCACAACACTAAATTTTGACACAGAATGGTCGATAGATAGAGTGTTTTGTGTCGAACGTTAGACCAATGTCTGTCAAAATGTTTGACCTATCCGACCAGGGTGCCAAACCCACGACACTAAATTTTGACATAGACCGGTTGATAGATAGATATTTTATGTCGAACGTTAGATGGATGTTTGTCAAAAGTTCAACTAGCTGATTTAGGTACCATTAGGGGATATTATTTCACTATTATTTATGGAAAATTCTTTCTCAGTGCGCAATTGAAATCAAGTGGTATAGCCATCTGATGAAACTTGTTTACTGTCCAAAATGGCCCTCCCTCATGCATCTTAAATATTGTTGGCCATTCAAAAAACCTAAAGTCCACATGGATAACTGATACATGGTAGTTTTATATATAAGGGAAATTAATGCAAGGTAAAAACTTTGCAACAAGAGCAGTATCAACTGTTAGAGAAAAATTTGTGTCTCCATAGTGAGAGTTAAATAGTTGCTGATCCACACTTAACAGTACAGAAAGCTCGACTCAAGATTCAAGATATTTTGGTGCAAATTTTGATGATTACTGCCTTCATGTTTTTAATCCAAAATCTCTTGAATCTTGAGCCGAGCTTTCTGTACTGTTAAGTGTGGATCAACAACTATTTAACTCTCACTGTGGAGATGCAAATTTTTCTCTGACAGTTGATACTGCTCTTGCTGCAAAGCTTTTACCTTGCATTAATTTCCCTTATAAATAAAACTGCCATCTATCAGTTATCCATGTGGACTTCAGTTTATTTTCCTGGGCCAACAATATTTAAGGTGCATGAGTGAGGGCCATTTTGGACAGTAAACCAGTTTCTTCAGATGGATATACCACCTGATTTCAATTGCACCGATAAATAATTTTCCACAAATAATAGTGAAATAATATCCCTTAATGGTAGCCAAATGAAATTGAAAACACTCTTAGAGATGTTCAATTCTATTGCTCGACTCAAAGGTCCAAAGACTGCTGTCAAGAGTATGGACATAGTTGAATGTTGTTTGATTGAGTGGCTATCCCAAGAAGGGTTTAGTACCTTCCTGGATGACTTGGTTGTTATATGTGATACAACTTGCATAAGGAAGTTTATGGAGGAAATGTAGAACAATCCGATTATAATTAAGGTTTAAAAATTAGGTAGTTTTTAGTTTTTAGTTTGGGAAATTATCTATCTTCTCCCACATCTTACCTATATATAGCAATATTGTTGTGCTTTGTATCATATCAATTCATTTATCAATTGAATTATCATTTTCAATCTCTCTGCAAGTTCTCTCTCAAGAATTCCTAGGCGATTGTCTTTCTCTCGGTTTGATCCTTGAAGTTTGCACCTTCAAGATGGCTTCTTGTCCATCCTAACAAGCAACACTTGCAGGTTTCACAATTTTCTATGATGCCTTACTGATCTCCATGCCAGACTACTAAGTTTTGAATGCTCTTTCTTTCATCTGATTTAGTTGTTTAAACGAGTACATAAGGTTTCTTCATTGGTGTTTGTAAAGTAAAGGCGATTTTAGAATTCCTTCATTAGTGTTTGCAGAGGAAAGGAAATTTGAGAATTCATTCTAGGTCCTTGTATTTAGAGCAAGGCTCCTCTCTATTTTAACCCTTATCTGGAGTTCAATTCCTCTTTTGAAACCTCCTTAGGGATTCCAATTTGGTTTATGACGCTTATTCACTCCTTGCAGCTTTGGCTCTCCTCCAATTTAAAGGCCATCAATGATTCCCTGGGGAAGCTTATTTCTATTTATCCAAATACGCTCACACTTTCATCCAAACTTTACCCATTGAAATGGACTTTTAAAGGGGTTTTCCAAAGAAATGTAATCTCAAGGTTGGTAATTTTATTAGGAAGAACAACTGGATCGTGAGTAGACTACTTTCAAGAGTCAAAATTCCTTCCCCCAGAAGCAGAAGCTTTCCCACAAAATTTTTTTAACGATTCCATAGTAGCTTCTAGTGAAAAAGGCCAGGTTTTAGTATGCTCTTTCCCCTTTTGTATCTCCTTGGGGTCCCATCTTCAAATATTCAGTGATCTTAAGGAAAGTCTCTTCTAGGGTTGTTCCTTACTTTACACTTGTTACTACCATTAGGCATCATTCATATACAATGTTACTCAGTCTTGGTTCCTCCTTGGCAGCTCAAGTTCTCTGGTTAACAAGCTAGTCTTGAGGCAATTTTATAATGTTGAACTTGGTCCAGTGGGTGGAGGTCATGGAATGGAGCCCTATTCTCGAGATGGATATGGATACACTTGAATATAATTTCCTTGAACTCCTCATTTGGAGGTTTATTTGCAAATTTGTGGGCATTCAACTATTTATTAGTTTAATCCATATATTCTCTGGTAAACAACTAGGAAACACAAAGATTACAAGATACACCTATGCTCAGTAGGATGCTTCATTGTGATCTTCACTATTAACTCTGATAAGAGAGAAGATGTAAAGAAGAAGCCCTTATTTCTTTAGAAATGAAATGTAGACCTATTCATGAAGCATTGACCTAATAGTCTTCAAGTCTAGAAAGAAAATGTCATCTGAAGCCCCTGTATGGATCTGCTTAATACCCTTTTGCACAAGTTGTGGATTGAATATGTGTTTCAAATTTTAGGGGATTTCATAAGACAGTGCAGTTATCTATGCACTTATCCTTGTGGAGCTTGAACTAGATAAACTTCTCTTGAAAATTGTTTTTGTGAAGGTTACAACATTTGGACTTAGAAAAAAGATAACTAATAGACTATGAGTGCATTTATTTTATATCCAATGCTTAAAATGATTAAAGTCATTAAAAAGGTAACGCTCTCTGGCTGAAAACCCCAAGGGCCAAAACACAAGTTTGGCCCAAGTTAAAAACCACAAAACACAAGCTACAATACCCAATTCTCAAAAGACAAATGATTAAGGATTTAAAAACCAAAGAAGAAACTTACAGTAGCAGAGAGGGGGGGATCGAGCAAATATGAGGATGATATCAAGCAAAATCCAAAAAATCAAATGAAAGTAGTGATAATCATGTATGGCTTCAAGAATGGTCTAGAAAAATTACTGAAGCTGATAGTGCATAAATAGGCATTAGTGAGGAGATCACACATGTGGAGGAAGAAGAAAGGGAGAATTGTACTAATGTTTCATTGTCATCATTTGATTAATAATTATAACATTCAATTAGTCTAACCTGCTACTAATTATTTATTTGATTAATCTAATAGTGTATTCACAAATGCCATATCCAAAAGTTTATTATAAGAACCATTTAAGCCATATTTACCCATTATTTTAGATTAATCAGAATGGTCCTCACACTTAAGACAATTGAAAGGATGTCAGAAGCAAAAAATCTAAATACATCAGCAATAGCTTATGCTTTTCAAGACTAACATAACCATGGTATCTGCAAACACCCCACCGACAAGAAGGTTAAAGCAATTTAGTTGTTCCACTACCCTTAACAAAACATCACTTGAAAAGAGGGGCCACACCCTGATTCATGAACATAACCCAGTATGGACCAGTTCAGATCTGGCCAGGATTCTCGTAGAACCTAGAAACATAGCTAATAAAAAAAGACAAATGAAGAAAATATTACAGAAAGATGGAAGGTTTGGTGGATAATATGTTGGCATGCATCTACTTTATATCCAGATTTTTATTTCTTTACACCCAACAAATAAGTGATGACATGCTCAATGATGGTGGACCTCTAGGTGTCCAAAGTTTTACAGTTGACTATACATGCATGAGGAACATGAGATATTGATTCGTAATTTCTCAGAAGAAAATAACAAAGGATTATTTTATTGAATTTATGCATGTGTATAAGAATAAAAAAATATAAGGATCCCTGACTTAACAAACTTCTACATCAGTATGAAATGGAATAGACAAGATAATAAAGATCCTTAATTGGGAAAACATGGGCATAAGCACGGTTTCTTACCATGGTTTGAGTTCGGAAATGCCCACGATACTTAAATAACATGTGCATAGACTTTACCGTGATGGTAAAAAAGTGATTTTAATTCTATTTTCTCATTTTTAGAAATAAGTTTCAATTTGTGGTGGAAAAGGGAATATGATTCAATGTTGATTTAAAACAAACCATCTCTTCTTGACTTTAACTAGAAAATTCAGTGAATTAATTTAGTGAAAAATTTCCTCCATTGACAGAATATGGCTATTATTATAGAGAAAGATAAAATTAGAGTATCATGAAACTCAGGCTACCTAAAAATTCATGCAATATGAA
>MU223649.1:120754-134882 GCA_018584345.1 Thuja plicata
TGATTGCTTTAGCATACATTTTACCTGGAAAAATTTAAACCCATAAAACCATTCTGAAGGGCTCCCAAACCATGAAACATGAACATATAATAATTCCTAAATTCAACATTTTGTGACTCATGAGTTTGATCTCATGAAGCCCCCTCAGCTAATTGGGGAGTACATGTCAAATTACATTTTATATTCCAAGGTGCATCTCTCAATCTTCTATTATTTAATTGTTCATTACTTGATATAAATAATTCAAAAAGGAATTATCATGTAGTAAATGTAATAATCAACAATTTCAAGCTTTGTGTATCTTCCTGGAGATCACTTATCTTCTTGCACGTTACCCTTGGCTCAAATAAAGCTCCATTTACATCACACTATCATATGTATATATTGTGTTCATTTCTTTATTTTTTATTCATTGATTTTATAACGCATCAAGTTTTTGCAATTAAGAGATTTGTCTGCCATATTTCCACTAAAATTTAGGTCAATGCTATCAAAGCAATTTGTTATGTTTATGTATGTCCCATTGAATGAGATTAAGCCACATGGAACAGAGTTTCCAGTTGCAAATTTCAATATATCTTCCTTATCAGTCCAAACAATCTAAGATGGCAAAATCATTTCAAATTGTTTCTCAATCAAAGGCAGATGATGACAACACACTTCTCCAATATTGTTTCAAATATTACACCTACAACATCCACCTCTTCATCAAGAAAACCCTTTTAGGATCTAGTACCCTTTGATGTAAGAGTGAACTTTGCAGTTCCTCTTTTTGAAGGCAAAGTTGATGCAAAGATAACATTTTCCCTCTCACAAGACATATCCCATGTCAAAAATGGCAGCAACTGAATTGTTTTCAAAATAAAAAAGAAGACAATGAAGATAAATTAAGACTAGACCAAGAGGATGCCCCAGTCAATACTGAGAAAAATCTGTACATGTCATTAAAGAAGAATACTCTATGGAGAATTATAATGACTACCATAATAACGTTGCAACAATTGATACCAGGGTAGAGACTTGACAAAGCAAAATTCAACACATATCATGTCGAGGACACAAGAGTACATGATATTCAGCAACAATTTTATTTTAAATATTAGCCCACACAGGTAGCAGAGTTGGCTTGGGCCTTGGGTTTTCTCCCTAGTGGTCCCGAGTTTGACTCCCTGCCTGGATATCACACGATGAACTTGGCTTGTGGGCGGCTTGGTACATCCCCAGAGGATTAGTCTCACCCTGGATCACCCCTTCCTGAACCCCAACTTGGCATCAAGACCAAGGTAAGGTGGACTGGGCACTAGGTTGGGTTGCAGGGAACCCTCTCGTGCAACAAAAAATAAAATTGAAATATTGCAGCGACATGCAATTTTACATCCAAGAAGATACTGAGTTTGTTGACATTGTGAATTTGAGTGAATCTTAGCACTCTATAGTCAAGATCAAAGATAGAAATAAATTAAATTAATGTTTCTAGGTGACCAAAGGTAAGTCCATGGGACTAGAGGTTACAATGATTAACTGAAAAAAATGTAGAAAGAGAGAAATCTTGAATCAAAATATTAAGTTAATAAGATAAAAGTAAGTAGTGTGCCAATAACAAATAGCAATAAAAAGTGAACAAGAACCCCAAAGACAGCCCTAATCCAGGATATAGTTCAAAGTAAAGATTGGAACAATTCCAAACAATGGTGGGCCATTGGATTTATTCTTTTCAATTTCCCAACAGACAAAATAAAAGTATCCGTGGTAATTTTAGGCACACAAGGTCATAGAAAACAAATCAATTGTGAAGAATTAGATTCACATTAATGTTTAACACAAATATAGGTAAGTTGAATTGAAATTCTCTCATTCATGGGAATGTTAGGCACACAAGGTTATATTGGTTCCAAATGGTGCTTGATAATTATACAATTGAGATGATTTTCCATGATTGAATATCCCAAAACAAAGATGAGATTGTTTCTTGGAGATGGCGTCTTTCGAACAAAATGTAGCATACACTGTGTGCAAAACTCAACCAACCCATAAGCCCTTATCATTAAGTTAAGCTTCTTCACATCAACATTCACTACACAATATGATTTATATGCATACAAAGAGTGACTTATAGAATAAATGCTCTTTTAGATCATCCTGAATTTCTTCCAAATGTCATGGTCAACCTGAATCTCTTCTAGTTACTATTTGGAATGACAAGTACTTGACAATACAGCAGTAACTTTATTCTCAAAGAGAATTTTTTTTGAAATAACCTTTTGTAATTCCAACAATATTCAAGGTTTCTACAATAATCAGAATTTCAAAAACAAAACAAATTGACTCTGACTGTTGGAGCCATGCATATAAAGAATATGTTTCTAAAGTTCAAACACGGGAAAAAACTGACAGCTGGAAGATAGTCAATTTCTCAAGTTTTGACAACCTAAAATGGAGAGCATATGCACTGGAATATCTTAAGTTGAAGCAGACTCGATATGAAGTATTTTGAAGGAGTCATGTACATCTTCATTTTAGCCTTAGACATGAGGATGTTTAATTCTTCATTATGGAGTAGGCTCTGATGGAGACAAAGTGCTAATTCAGGGTGCATGGTGGTTGGACCAGTCAAGGTCTGAGAGTTCTATCCACATGACAGATACTTTTTATGGCATAGAATGTCATAATATGCTTAATTTATAGTGTTGGATCCACTAGAAGGGTCTAGAAGTGATTGGAGGGGTCTATTTGGTAATGCCCAAGGTTAGAGTACCTAAAAAGGAGGGTTTGATGAATGGGAGCATAGATGAGCATTTTTAATCAAACAAAGTTGAAAATCAATTATTTTGAACCATGTTATAAGACTATTTTAGGGCCTTGAAGCCTGGGAGTGAGCGGGTGTATGAGTTTCTTTGTAAATGGAGGGCTAATTAGGCCTAGAATGAGGGTTGCAGGGTGATGGAAAGGTTGAAGGGCACTTATTACTTTGCTTGGCCAGTAAAATAGAGATCTATTTTATTTATTTAAATAAAAGACCAAAAGTAAAAGATTATACTTACCAGCTGGGACTGAACCATATGGGACTGAAAGGATGACTGTAGTAAAATTGGTAAACATCTTGACCTGAACTTAATATAGACTAACCTGTCACATTTATACTTATTCTCGCTATCCAATATTTCAGGAGCTGTGAATCGTGCAAGCACATCTTGAAGAGATTCAATATTTCCTTCTATCTCCACATTCAGATCCATCATACGATCATACCGCTCAAATATGTATTGGCATTTCAAACACTTTATCTACAGTACCAAAAGAATAGTAATATATCACAGTTGACATGTAATTTCCTTAAATTGCACCAATGAAATAATCCAGATTAGGCCAAGAGAGGTTGACGCATTCAAGAAGAGAATACTTACAAAAAATGAAGCCAAATTATGCCAGGCAAGTTGACTATTGGCCCTTCCAGTTTTTTATTTTATACCTGCTTGACAATGAAACATTCAAACAACTTATGAGCAAAGACCTAGAATGAATGAAATTGATTAAATAATGAAGGTATGTTAGTTTGAGCTTCACTTAGTTTCAAGAATACTTTAATATTCTCTACTTAACAAGGCCAACCACGTGAAGGTGGAAGCTCATTTGGCCTCACCCCCTCCCCCTAACATCAATCTAAATTCCTCATTAACATCTAATTACACACTTCATTCATCCATTTATGAACTATAACATTCAATCAGTACAATCACATGATATTCATTAATATGCAATAACATTCATTAATACGCAATAGTAATCAAGAATTCATTAACACATAACAATATTCATTAACATGACATAAAATTCAATATTAATACACAACATTGATAGATAATTACTTAAAACAACGTTCTTTCACTATCCAACAAAGTTAATCAAACAAGTTTTATCAAAGAGAATTTTTAAGAAATCATTTCTTTTTTGGGTTTTCCTTAGCATTCTTAAGTTGGAAAAGACTTATAGGAGCATCAATATCTTCCTCCTCTTGTGGCTGTGATATCAAATTATGATGCTTCCTCATGTTTTGAGGAGCATGAGGCTGCTACACTAAAGGGGGGTTTGCTACAATAACAAGTAAATGGGTTAAATTCACATACTTTTTTTTTACTGTTACGTGTATTTCATTAACCAGTAGAACATAACATGCATTTTTAATTACCTGATAATGCCACATCATGTACAATAAAATTTTGATCTGCCGCCACCGTGAGGCCTCACCCCGAACCCCATCGCAGTTTTCCAGTTTTTCTGCTTATGGTAGATTTAGCATATGATACTTTACATTTTGATGCACTATGGACCTTATGGATTTTATGCTTTATGTCATGGATTGATCATTTTGGATGTTTGGACACATGATGATTTATGATGCATCTTATGGAATATATTATGTTTTCTATTATGGACATTTATTCTGAGACAATTGATTTGGAAATACATTATGATTATGTTATGGGTTATTGATGAATTTGGAGATTTTTAGAAATGGATATTTAATTATGATATCATGCAATGTGAATCTTACCTTGGGGTTAAATGCTTAAAATGAAATTAATGTATTCTTGTGATCTTTAGTAATAAACTTAGTATGTTGATGATTTCCTTAAATTTTGAATATTGCTTATTTCCTTATGATGTATATTTATCTCCTCGGACTACTGATATTTGAATTGAGTTTGCAGGTAAGAGACCATGGTATTTTATCCGGGGAACCAAACAAAGGAATATGTGAACTCAGTTTGAGCCAAGGTTGTGTCTAATGAAAGACAAGACCTCATTGTTTCATAATTTATTCGTAAATGTATTTGGTTGATTGTGGAAATGTAGTCCTTAAATGTATTTCTTAATTCTTTGTGAGTTTTGCCTAAGTGGATATGACATGGCCTAGTGATGTGTGAATGTTGTGTGTGTCATTTGACACTTGTGTTTTNTACTTAAGGCCATGACATGTCAACTTGGGAATGGTTGTCCACCTACCTAGATTAGTACATTAGTGAATCCCCATATGCATACCTTGGTTTGGGAGATGGGGGTGTGGTCATCTCATTGGGATTTCGAAATTACTCTATAAGTGGACTTTTGGAGGGGTTAGAAAGTGTCTAGGGGTGTGTTGGGGTCATTTTTAGGTAGCCCACTTGTTATACCAATAGTTAAGGGCCATTTTAACCCTAGGATAGCCTCTGGTTGACCATGTGACCCTTCTAAAAAGTCAGTTTCCCAAGTTGGACGAAAATCAACTCTTGTGAGGCTTGACTTTGGGTAGACCACCCTTCCATCTTTGTGTTAAGACATAATTCACCTTTTAGGAGTTCCCCTTTTTGGATCTATTTTTAGTAAGGTGTAAGAGTTTAGGGAAGAGGGACCAATTAGAGGACTTTCCTTCTCCCCATGAGTTTTCTAGTGGCTTTTTAGTGGGAACTCTCCATGTTGGAGAGTTTGAACACCCGCTCTCTAACTTAGAGATACAGCTAGAGTTGGTGATCTTGGAAGAAGAAATTAGGCTAAAAGGGAGCTCTTCTACAACTATCTTTCCTTAAGCTTGGATTCTAGGTTGGTGGACTTGTTGCAACTCTCTCTTGTTATTTTATGTATTCTTGCAAAGATGGATGTTGTTTGTGTTTATGGGCTTATTGGAGCCATGATTTTGTTGTTATTGTTATGTTGATGTTGTTGCAATGCTTTTATTTTTCTTTCTTTGTATATGTTGTTAATGGGAGTGTCAAGGCTCACTCACCCTTGGGAGGGAAGAATAGCCTTGGGGGTGGAGGAGTTTTGACAACCCTTGGTGTAGAGTCTCTCCTCAAGGAGGAGAGGGAAAAATCATGGAGTATGGGCTTCATGAAGCCTCCCTTGTTGTTGTTTCATTTGGGGGTCATAAGGGTATGATGTTGTTCTAGTTTGAAAATGAGAAATGAAGTATTTGGGTAGCCATGTGAAGGCTAGGATTTTAAGTTTTGGGTTTGGCCTTCTCCCTTGGGTACTTGGTCCACTTCACCCCATGTAGGATCTTTGAGTGATCCATTGTGAAAGTCTATGGGAATGAGAGTTTTATGTGAGTTGTTCATGTTTCTCTTTTATTGTTGTTTGTAGCTTAATTGTTACCCACCTTTGTTTGGTTCCCCAAGCTCGGGGGTGGCCTCATAAGAGGCCTAGGTTGGGTGGAGAGTAGCCCGTGGTTTCTTGTGCTTCCTTGTTTGTGTTGCAGATTTGTAAAGCTTGGAGCTACCTAGAAGTTGTAGTGTTGAACATTGGAAGAAAAATTTCTATTTATTTGCACATCACTATTTGTTCATGTAAGGGATATGAGGCAATATCAGAGATGTATTTAGAGGAAGAAAAAAATGTAGAGCCTTGTGGCTGAAAATGAGTATTAATGTGACATATGAAATTATCCTTTGTTAAAGACTTTCAAATTTGTGTTAAATGCTCTTGAATGATTAAAGATCTGTGTTTATGTCTAAAATTTGGAAGGTAATAATCTTGTTGCATTCTTGTTTTAAAAAAAAAAATAGGAGAAATACTTTAAAATAGATACCTTTCTTGTTCCAAGTTTAAGAGGTGTCTAGTTTAAGTTGATGCAAGATTTTAAGATTCTATAGTAGAGAAAACTATTCTTTTTTATGTGATTTAGACAATTAGATGATTCTATAAACTTAGCAAAAAAAAAAGAGATGAATATTTGCACATGCTTATACACATAGGAATATATACATTTCCTCACCTATTATTTCTCTCTAAATAAAAAAAGAAAAAAAATCTATATTCCTTTCCTTTTCAAATTTTTTTTTTCTATATATCCATGTATTTCATAAATGATGTTTTCCTTTGATAAAAATGCTGGTCTGATATTTAACAAAACAAAAAAAATAAAATAAAAATAAATAAATAAATAAATATATATATATATATATATATACTACCTGTCATTATAAAATAAAAATATACTTATATTCATATTTATTTCTGCTGATATATGTTGTTGTTTCTTTTAAAAAAAGAAAAAAAAAGTACATATATATATATATAATACATATATAATATTTAAATAAATAAAGAAATTTATACCTGCATATATATATATATATATATATATATAATGTATTTTTTTTAAACTTAAAAAAAAATAACAATTTAAAAAAAAAAAAAATTAAATTTGGGGCAGGGCGGGCCGAAGCCTACCCCACCCTGCGACCTCTCTAAAGAGAGAGCCATGTGGGGGAAGGCAAAGCCTCCCCACCGGCTGTGGTGGCCGTGACCGCCACAGACCGACACGGCGGCAGCAGAGCCGCCGACTATGTCGGCTATGGGGGCTCGGTCGCCCAGCAACATAGGGTCGGCACTCCCCTGCCTTTCATTCTGCCGCCCTCTGAAAAAAACACAGTCCTGCCACACTTTAAAAAAGATTAACACCAATCCACCACCGCCATGGGGACTGTATAGTATTTCGACCTGCATCATATATATATATACCGTAATGTATGTATGTATATATATTGGAATATATATATATAATATAAAAATAAGGGATTCCCCTCCCCCTCCATGAATGTTGTAGACCTGCACATATTATTGCAAAACAAAAAAAAAACAAGCTCTTAGGGTTTAGGGAGGAAATGGGTAGGAGAGAAAGAAGTAGAAAAAGAGAATATCTCTTTTCTAAGTCTTCTCTCTTTTTGACCTAACCCTAATTTCAAATTAGGGTTAGGAGTTTCAAAAGAGTAGACTCTTCTTGGGGGGAAATTGTTCTTCTTAAGACCCTCTTTAATTTATTAAATTAACTTGTTTGGAAGATTTAATATAAATACTTTTTTTGAATTAATGAAGGATTTCATGAGGATGTTTTGAGGTAGGAGATGGATTATTTTCAAACAAGGTTTAATTTTAACAATTCTTTTTTTGGTCATAGTAAATCTTTAAGACTATTGTAAATTTAAAAAACATCCTTTAGGGAAGCATTCTATATACTTTTTTGCTTGCGTATAAAATAATTACATTTTTGCTAGGTGTAAATTTAATTATTTTAAGGTCTATTGTAATAATGAACAATTAGAATTAAAATCACCATTAGGTATACTATTAGGAAAAATATGAGTGAAATTATTATTAATGATTATTCACTACTCGTTGAATGTTATTTTTACGTGGCCAATATATGTGGCCAGTATACTGGCCAATTTAAAAATAATATTTACGATTCAACTTCATAATGTTATTCCCTCAGAGAGATTTTTAACTAAGATTACGTAAACAAATATCATGCTTATATTTAATTAATCCTTGAAGTAAATTATAGACGTTAATCCCCGCACATCATCAAACTCTATTAGCAAGGAATACAAAGATGAAACGAACAAGTATAGTACATTACCTTGCATTGTCCTTGAATGTTAGCCTTGATTTAACTCTAGGGAAATTCGTAATTAAATATCACCTTGTGTAATTATAATCTTAGAAGGTGACCTTGGGTTGAGGGAGGTTGACACATAGTCATGATTTCCCCTTAGACCCTCTTGGCCTTAATTTTACCTTGTTTTAAAAAAAAAAGTTGTTGCATTTTTTGGGCGCGAAATTTTGGGCATGACACTTGGTATCGAGCCACGTTCCAACACTGGAACCTTAAACCCACTATGTTTCATCAAATTTTAAATATCTATATTAACAATTTCCAAAACAAGATCAAACTTAGTATAAATTCTCGCAACAACTTTAAACATATTCATTTCAAATTAAGACACTACCTTCAACTTATACCACCTTCATATGTGTGTAGGATGCCTCCAGTAACGCAACAAGCTCATGCCCATGGATGAGGCCGTAAATGTGCCCCTTCGGCATGAGTTTTGTTGGAGCAGAATATAGGGGGTAATGGTGAGGAGCATAGGCCTCCTCCCGAGCAATCCCCCAACCCCAACCAGGATGTATTGAATGCCCTTCAGAATCTGGTCGGGATTATTTTGGACAGGATACCACAGGATAATCAGCACACATGACTCGGGGGTGCAGCGTGTGAGCATAGTAGGAGTCCCCCACCTAGAGTTGTGGAGGACCAGGCTAACCACGAGGGTGAGTCAGTACACATGCCACCTCCAGAGGTAGTTGTACCAGCTTTTGAGAGGGTACCCTATGACACAGGGGACCACATCAGGGAACTTATATGCCTTAACCCACCACCTTTTTCAGGAGCCACGGTGGAAGTGAGGCTGAGGCCTTCCTTTTGAGCCTTGAGAGATGTTTTGGATTGCACCCTTATGGGAGCAATACGAGGGCACACTTTTCTATCCACTTGTTGAGAGGATCAACAGCTATTTGGTGAAGGAAAAAAGAGTTAAAGGGTAATATGGCTATGGACACCCTCACTTAGGGCACCTTTCTAGAGAGATTCAGGGATCGTTACCTATCTGAGCACTATAGGCAATGATGGATTGATGAGTTTCGTGATCTTCAGCAAAGAGGGCTCACCGTCACACAGTACGAGTGTAAGTTCTTGGAACTTCTACCTTATGTAGATTATATGAGAGATGAGAAGATCAAGGTCAACCATTTTTTTAGAGGATTGAATGCATCTATATCAGGTTCAGTGCGCATGGCGGCACCAGGGAACCTTCGAGAGGCTGTGGAAAAGGCCTTGATTGCTGAGGAGATTCAAGGTAGGGGACAGGATGCATGAGATCAGTCTCAGAACTGAAACACCACACCACATAATTCAAGGTATCAGAAAACACACTGGAAAGGGAATAAAAACAACCAAAACAATAACAGGCATTCCTCGAGGTCCTACAAACCCCCTCTATCTCAGCAGCAATCTTATCAGGGACCGAGACAGAAGGCCCCTCAGGGTCAACAGGGCTCCAAGCCCAAACAGTGGAAGTCATAGACTCCTAGTAGGGACCAGAGGTCACAGGCATCATTGAAAACCCCATCTAGGACTCAACAATCCTCCAGGGGCGGTTATAGTAGTTCTAGCAGGACAGGGGGCTCACAGTTTTCTAGACCCCAGGGTACCCAGTTTCAGACCTGAGGGCCATGTTAATCTTGTGGTGCCATGGGGCACTTGGCTAGGGATTGCCCTCAAGGGGGTGGTTAGTGCACCACAGCATCAGAGCCCACTGTTGGTGATATGGGTAGATCCCATAGAGTTTTTGCAACGGTTGACAACCGCTAGGCAGAACATCAGGCTACTGTGATTGAGATTATAGGTATGATTGGAGGTAACATAGTTACTATTCTATTTGATTCAGGTGCTACAGATTCTTTTGTTTCTCCATTGGTCATGGAGCGTTGTGGGCTAGTGGTAGCTAGACAAGAAGTTAGTTGGGAGGTAGAGTTAGCCTCAGGTTCTAGAGTACCCGTCACTTCCTTAGTTAAGGATTGTCAGATGCAGATTGGTACCATGACTACCATTATAGATCTACGTTCACTCCTCTTGGATCCTATTGGATAGTACTTGGCATGGATTGGCTTTATGCACACAAGGCCAAGCTAGATTGTCAGAAAAAGAAGGTAGAATGTTTAGATGACAATGGTAATGCTATAGTAATCCCAGGGGTTCAGAGGGCAGTATCCATTCATATGATTTCTACTATGCATCTTAAGTAGTGCATGTGAAAAGGATGCCAGTTATTTTCCATCACGATTAGTGATAGGGATGAGGAAGTAGAAAAGGAGACTTCTCTTGATGATCATCCCATATTACAGGAATTCACAGATGTGTTTCCCTCAAAATTACCCGGTATGCCTCCCCATAGAGTAGTTGATTTCCATATAGACCTCGTGCTAGGTGCTGCACCAGTATCTAGAGCACCATACAAAATTTCTCCTAATGAGCTTAATGAGCTCAAGATTCAACTTGAGGAGCTCCTTGAGAAGGGGCACATATGACCTAGTGTCTCTCCTTGGGGTGCACTAGTTATCTTTGTAAAAAATAAGGATGGATCACTTAGATTGTGTATGGATTATAGGCAGTTAAACAAGTTAACCATTAAGAATCGATATCCACTGCCTAGGATTGATGACTTGTTCAATCAGTAGTAGGGTGCCCGTGTGTTCTCCAAGATAGATCTCAAATCAGGGTACCATCAGTTGAGAATCGTGGAAAGTGATATCCACAAGATAGCTTTCTGAAATAGATACAGACATTATGAGTTCACTGTTGTGCCTTTTGGTCTTATGAATGCCCCTGCTATATTCATGAGCCTCATGAACGGGGTATTCCACACTTTCCTTGACAGATTTGTGGTTGTGTTCCTTGATGACATACTGATATATTCTTGTAATGAGAAGGAACACAAGGAGCATTTGAGACATGTATTATAGTGCTTGAGGGATAACTAGTTGTATGACAGTTTGTCAAAATGTGCCTTCTTCAGAAAAAAGGTCCGATATTTAGGCCATGTTATTTTAGGTGATGGGATCTCAGTGGACCCATCTAAGATTGATGCCATTATGAATTGGCCAGCACCTACTACTGTGACTGAGGTTAGGAGTTTCATGGGTCTTGCAGGATACTACAAGTGGTTTGTACAAGGTTTCTCTAGAGTGGCTCATCCCATCACATCCCTTCAACAAAAGGGAAAGAAGTTTGACTGGACAGATAAGTGCGAGAGGGCCTTTCAGGAACTCAAGAGAGCACTTACCAACGCACCTATTTTAGCAGTGCCAGAGCCTTCAATAGAATTTATGGTCTACACTAATGCTTCCTTGGATGGTTTGGGGGTAGTACTTATGCAAGATGGGTGAGCTACAACATATGAGTCCAGGAAAATTAAGACTCATGAACTCAATTACCCTACCCATGACCTTGAGCTTGCAACAGTAGTGCATGCTTTAGTAAGATGGCGACACTTCCTCTTGGGGCATCGATTTGAGCTTCATTCAGACCATCAGAGTTTGTAGTATATATTCACTCAGCCGAACCTTAATGCTAGGCAGAGAAGGTGGATGGAGTTTTTATGTGAGTATGACTTTGATGTCCATTATATCAAAGGAAAAGTGGTCGTTGATGCCTTGAGTAGGAGGTGACATGAGTTATCATCCATGATCACTGGTACAGACTTGAGAGATCATATATTACACCATTTGCAGGAGGTTGAATTGTATATAGAGGTTTGTCAGTTGATCCGATCTCAGAGACCCCTTGTGGGGAGATTTTTAGAATATTCCTTGGAGTCCGATGGACTACTATGTCATAGAAGACACATCTATGTACCTTCTTCCGGGGATTTGCATAATATCATCATGCTAGAGGCTCATAGATCCCCTTATGTAGCTCATCCTGGAGTTAAGAAGATGCATGTTGATTTGAGACAGCCCTATTATTGGCCGGGTATGAGATAGCACATTGCGGAGTTATTATCCCAGTGTCTTGAATGCCAGAAGGTTAAGGTTGAGCATGGTCATCCTAGAGGGCTCCTTCAGCCTCACAAGGTACCTATGTGGAAGTGGGATGTTATATCCATGGAATTTATTATTGGTCTTCCTATGTCATCTCGACACCATGATGCTATCTTGGTGACAGTTGACAAGTTGACTAAAGTTGCCAACTTCTCACCCATCTGTACCACCTTTACAGCCCCAGCAGTGGCACAGGTCTTCTTGAGAGATATAGTCAGACTGCATGACATTCCTTAGAAGATCATTTCTGACAGGGATTCTCTCTTCACATCATCTTTTTGGAGAGAATTACAGGTAGCTTTGGGCACCAGGCTCAACTTTAGCATAGCGTATCACCCAGAGATAGATGGTCAGACTGAGAGAGTAAACTAGGTTCTCGAGGATATGCTTCATATGTATGTTATGGATCATCAGGTCAAGTGGGAAGAGTATCTCCATTTAGTAGAGTTTGCCTATAATAAGAGGCATCATTCATCTTTGGGTATGCCACCATATCAGGCACTGTACGATAGACCTTGCAGGACACCTTTTAGTTGGGATAGGATTGAGGACAGAGTTACCATTGGACCACAACTAGTCCTAGAGATGGAGCAGCAGGTAGCCTTAATTAGGCAACATCTCCTAAAGGTGCAAGACCGACATAAGAATTATGTCGATGCAAAGAGGACATATTAGGTATACATGGTCAGAGATAGGGTCTTCTTGAGAGTGTGGCCTCACAAGAGTCCAATCCAATTCAGAAAGGGCTCTAAGATAGCACCTCAATTTGTGGGACCATTTGAGATATTAGAGAGGATAGGACTAGTTGCTTACCGTCTAGCCCTACCACCTAGCCTGTCACACATCCATGATGTGTTTCGTGTTTCTATTTTGAGAAAATATATTTATGATGAGTCTCATGTGATAGATTGGGATGCCTTATAGGTGGATCCAGATGGGCAGCTAGCATTGGAGCCTATTCGCATTTTGGCACGCCGGATGCTGGGCCTACGAGGCCAAGAGCTAGACTAGGTTAGGGTTCAGTGGGATTGCTATGATGAGGTTACTAATTCTTTGGAGGACACAATGCAGATGAGAGATCAGTATCCCCATCTTTTTGATGAACTCCAGGAGGAAGTTCAAGCCTAGGGGGAGGATGTTAGGCCTCACCCCGAACCCCATCATAGTTTTCTAGTTTTTCTGCTTATGGTAGATTTAGCATATGACACTTTACATTTTGATGCACTATGGACCTTATGGATTTTATGCTTTATGTCATGGATTGATCATTTTGGATGTTTGGACACATGATGCTTTATGAAGCACTTTATGGACTATATTATGTTTTCTATTATGGACATTTATTCTGAGACAATTGATTTGGAAATACATTATGATTATGTTATGGGTTATTGATGAATTTGGGAATTATTAGAAATGGATATTTAATTCTGATATCATGCAATGTGAATCTTACCTTAAGATTAAATGCTTAAAATAAAATTAATGTATTCTTGTGACCTTTAGTAATAAACTTAGTATGTTGATGATTTCCTTAAATTTTGAATATTGCTTAGTTCCTTATGATGCATATTTATCTCCTCGGACTACTGATATTTGAATTGAGTGTGCAGGTAAGAGACCATGGTATTTTATCTGGGGAACCAAACAAAGGAATATGTGAACTCAGTTTGAGCCAAGGTTGCGTCTAATGAAAGACAAGACCTCATTG
>MU223649.1:178655-192359 GCA_018584345.1 Thuja plicata
AACAGAGGCTACCAAGCAACAGAGGTATTATTCAATCACAATAGGTGATACACATATACATGTAATCTTAAATGGATATGTAATCAGCAATAGTAGATTGCATACAATTAGGTCAAAGAGTAATTTTATTACATTCTAACAAGTGAAGCAAAAGTAAAAATCCTTTCAAGGAAGGTGGATTTAACAGTCCTTTGTAAATTTGTTAACCGAGTGCACACTAAACAGTGTTGCTAAAGCTCTTAATAGAGTAGACTTTAACAGGTCTCCACAGATGCTCCTAATAGGGTAGATCATCAAAAGTGATCAAATTGTAAGCCTTAACCGACCCCTTCCAATCTGCAGATAGTGAATAATTTGTGGGTGCCATCCTCACCACAGTTTTTACCTTCTTACAGAGGTTTTGCGATATCATATCATGTGTTATGAGTCAATTACTTTCATGAATGTTTCTATGAATGTTTATATGTTTGATTAAGTTAAATAATTGATATGTCTTACACAAATAAAGTATAGAACAAATGGTTGGATGAACAATTGATTACATAAAGGTTAAAGGATAAAAAAGATAAAAGTTCTAGAGGTACTGATTCACCCCTCCCCTCTCAGTACACACTTCCCATTATTTTCAAAAATTGGTATTAGAGCTAGAACTCTTATTTGGAAAGCTTAAAGACTTAAGAGAAAAGATCTTACAATGGAGAAGCACAGACTTGACAAAAATATTGAGAATCAGAAGCTAGAAATTCAGATCTTCTATGAGTAATATAAAGAAGCCAGAATCAAGATGAGACAACTGTTAGATGAAAGAAAGATTATGGAATCTCGCTGTAATGAGACATATTACCAAGAGGAAGAGATACCAGATCTATTTGAGTCTTAAGGATCTACTACAATCAAAGCATCAGATACATCAGAAGAAAGCATCACAAGCTTAAATGAAATCAATCAACATCTGGTTGGATAGGTAAAATCTCTAAAAATTGGTCAAGGGACATAGATGGTAAGAATGATTGATGTCATGAACAATGCTAGACAAGTTGAGCAAGAAAGAACACTAGCTATTGATGATAGAAGAAAGATTACATAAAAGCTACAAGAAAAAGAGTCTGAAATACAGATACTTATAGAACATCATCATGAGATTACTAATCAAATTATTATTATGAGTCAAGAGGAAAAAAAAATGAATGTTGAACTCATTGAAAGAATAGAAGCTATCGGTGAACTAAGGGAATAAAATGAAAAGTTGAAACAAGAACTCAGAATTCAACAGCAACATAATGAGATAATCAAAAGAGCTGAAGAAAGAAATAAAAGAATGGATGATTTTCTTGATGGACAAAGGAGAGCCAACAATGACACTAGACTAGGCTATACCGAGATTGAAGAATCACCCAAACAAGTTGATCAAAATAATGTCTATGCAAATCTGAGACCAACAAAGGTGACATGCAATCATTGTGGAAAGCAAGGTCACACATCAAATATATGCAGGAGAAAAATGAAAGGTATTCCTAAACCTACATCTTCATTCATAGGATTCTGTTATAAATGTAACAAGAAAGGACATAAGGCATATGAATGTAAGTCTGAGATGAAACAACCAAAGAAGGAAACCTACATGGACAAATATTGTCCTACTTGCAAAATACATGGGCACACTACTCTTGAATGATGGAAAAAGAAAAAGCAAGCATGGAAGCCTAAAGGTCAAGAATATTCCCATCAACCAAAAAGAATCGGTAACCAGTATGTATGGGATTACAACACTTGAGAAAATTGTACAACATGTGGACAATTTGGTCAAATTGTGTTATGTCGTGCATACACATCCCTACATTTTGTTGGCAAAATGTTGGGTCCCCTTTTCGGCTTTTGCCTTGTTTATTTTTTTTTTCCTCTGGCCTTTACTTCTACAAGGGTCATTTTTCTTTGCTTTTTGGTTTTCCTTCCTCCGGGATCCGGTCCCAGAGTCTTTTTGTTTTGTGTCGGCCGGATTTCAGACTCTGAGATTATCTGTCACCATTCCCTCTTTTGCTAGAGGGTGCGGTTGCATGGAACCCCCAGGCCCGGAGACCGAGAGTTTGCCTTTCTCAGGATTTGTGGAAGGAAGGAGCGGGATATGTTTTTACCCTAAGGGTATAAATAGGTTTCACCATTCATTATTACATTTACCGTGAAAAAATTACCTAGGGCAACTAAGGCAATTAAACAACGATCTTAGTGTAATTTGCTCTCGGTGATTAACAATACTTAAATAGTGATTAATAGTTGTGTGTTTGTGGTCATTTGAGGCTGGTCAGTTGCAGAGCGCCTCCCGTGCTCGTTCTCCCACATTCTCCGTGTTTCTAGGTAGGCCCTCTTGGTTCTTCCCTCATGCTTTCTAGTTTTTCTTTGTTTGTGTTTGGGCTTATTTCTGCTTTTGGTTTTATCCTCATTTCTATTTTTTGGGTTTTGTTTCTGGTTTTTCATTTTGTTCATGGAGTCGCCTCCCGTTGGTGGGACAGCTTTGCTAGAGGGTTGTTCGCCCTCTGTGCAGATGTAAAATTAGTGTTCATACTTGTATACACTGTGTACATTTTGTAATTGTATGTAAATGGTTGTACATAGGGTTGTTTTTGCTTTGGCCCTCATTTTTCTTCGGCCCTTGTTATGTTTTGGCCCTGTGTAGTTTTGTACATTGATGTATATCCTTTCCTTCCCATGGAGAGCTCGTCACGCTCCACGTGAAAACCCCAAATTTGGATCTTTCTCGCATGGTGCCTGCCTGGTTCAAACTCGGCACCTCACCTGTTTGAGCCATGCTAGTTTTCTCTCTCCTCTGGCAGCTTAGTCTTAATGGCATATTTAATTCTCCCACACACGAGCATTCAAAACTAGCCCAAATGGCATTCATGCTCTCACGTGTTCAGATAGCTGTTGATGTTAATGCCATTAATCCCTTTACTGCATGACCACGTGATGATCCTAGCTCAGCCTAGTATAACTAATTTCTAGTCATGTCAATAATGGTTAGTTTTTCGGACTCCGGGTCCCAAGTTCCCATTAGGTCTTCATTCCATTTCATCGCATAAGCTAGAATCCCTGAAAGCCCAGGCATAGATCAAATTCCTAAGTCATTTCATTATATATATCTTTTTTGGGGTTTGATGCATACTAACACCATTTTCAGGAAAAATGCAAAGCGGTGGTGAAATCTCTGGAATCCAAAATTTTATTATATTATCTATACTGACGGTCGTCCGGTCTTGCAGGTTGCCGAGAGTCACCCATCAATCATGTCTAAAGCATCAGCATCTTCTCCACCCGGGAGCCCAGAACTCCCCACTACTGCTTCAATCAGGGCAGCTGTAAGGACAAAGGCCGAGATGGCCTTAGAAAAAATCCCACTATCAATGAAATATCTGAAGGGAGAGGCTATTCTGGGATCGAAGGTCGATTCCAAGCTTCAATTGGTTACCGACACAAGTGTCAGAGCATGGGAAGAAATGCAAGCCCTAGTAAAAATAATGTTCATATAGCACAAGGTTGGAGATCTAATGGCACTCAATGTGGCCACTTCTAGGACCCTTAAGGCCGCCTGCTTTCCCTACTCGGTGCAGGCTCTGGAGCTCATCCTCACACTGAGACAACACTACAACACAACCATCTGGGCTGTCATGCGTGTCACTCCTATTCCGTTGGGTTATCCAATGTCCATGGTGTCTTTAGAGGCCGCAACATTCTCTTTAGGGCTAGGGATCCCCCAGTTTTCCAATGCTACAGTCATAACTCAGACCCTAGAACTGAATGAATTTGAGAAGCTCCCTCAAGCGGCCTGGGAATACCTCAACACCAACTGGCTCAGGACTCCCATAAAGGATTACAAAAAGATGAAGCTGGAGATCCCCCAGATAGAATTCAAAAATATTATACAAATGGGGATCATCGTATTATGCAGAGTCTTTGGAGAGCCCCATGCTCGCATATTCTCAGCATGGATGTATTACTTCTTGTTTGGCATCACCTCCGGCAATCAGACTTTCGATTGGGAAACAATCATTGCCAATCACGTGGACACCCAGCTCATTAGGGTCACCTAGTCCCTTAAATTTTGCATGACTTCTTATGTCTTGTGGGCACTGGCGAAGCAATGCCCCATCACCAAGGGGTTACTCACTGTTGGGGAGCTCGGGACTGGCAAAGGCCAGAATGCTCTATGGGATTATTTCCCACAAATCCAATGGGAGGCCAGTTTTCCCAGTTTTTGCAGAGTAAATGATGCTTTCATTTAATACAATATTCTTACACCCACTCGGGATGTCGGATACCAGCTTTCAAAGGAGGCAATGATTGGTCAACACTTATGGCCATTACTACATTCAATTTCAGCAACATACTTACATTCGGGTGATCGGCTTCTTCGGGAAACCCTACCTATTACCCAAACATTGTGGGGATAGGATAATTCTTTTGGAATACTACAGAAAAATTCTGGAGTTGCATGCCTTCTTTGCATTGAAGAAGGTCACTAACATTCTGTTCCCAATAACCTGCGGGAACTATACTTACAGCCTCACATTGATGAAAGAGGCTAGCGGCGAACTAAAATGTTTGGGGCTGACAAAGTTTTACTTGGAGTGAAAGAATTTTGATCCACTAGACAAGATAGCAACAACACTTCCCCGGGTAGTAGACCCTCATGACCTTCACTTGGAAGATTTATGGGAAGACTACCAGGATGATTTTGAAGTCCAGGACTGGCATTTTGTCTGGATGACGCAAGACATGATGAAGTGCCTCAAGCTTCAAAATTTTCCTAAGGACTTCTTGGACACCAAGTCTATAGAAGACCCACAATATAAAGAACAAGGAGTACATAAGATGGCTCCCCCTCTGGTGGACTGGGATACCCGGGAAGGCCCGGCGATTGAAGACATCACCCACAATATAATTAAACGCAGTCATGCATATTTCCAGAGGGTGTGTCCGAAAATTACACGAAGAGTTGGCCCATTTTTGTAGGGGCTAAAACCTCTGTGCAGGGCGAAGATAGAGGAAAGAGAAAAGTTGGGACCCCACCCCAGGTCCCATCCACAGTTCCTGTCGCAGAACAATTGCAGCTTCAACTGGCAGCATCCCACCAGATGAAGGAGGCATTAAGCACCCGATTGGGAGTCCCAGTTATATAGCAGAGCCTGCCCTCCCTCCTGGCTCCCCTTCGCTTGTAGAACTAATGGTCTGAGTAACAGGGACCAGAGCGGAGGAGGAGCGTGCAACTATTTTGGATGTTGGGCCCCCATTGGTGACTAGAAGGAAGAATAAAAAGACAGATAATCCTCAGCCAAGGGTAGAGGAAGAGCTTGGGATGCCCGACATCCCTGAAGTACAGATTATCTCCTCGGACTCTCTTGAGCATGATGACTTTGATGATATATTTGGGACAGACAAACTTGTGAATTTGTAAGGGGATATCGGGAAGGCGGTAGAAGAGATCTCCGCCCAAGAAGAGGAAAGATCCCCCACTGATGGGGAGATTCCAGAGGAATTTTTTGCGGAGCAGGAGACTTGGGTAGAAGAGGAAAATGAATTGGAATAGGTGGACATCCCAAATGTCTAGGAAATCCCAGTCGTGGAGACCAAAATAGAGGAGAGGCAAGTGCAGGATGAGAAGTCAGCTTCGGCTGGGGGGATCAGACCTACGGGAACAACCGTAACCTTAGTTGCCATGCTCTGAACACCTCTACCCATCTAGGGTAGCACGACATCTGGCCAAGTGATCCCAGTAATATTACAAGTAGATCTAGGTCAGACACCTTTACCACCTCCAGAGGATAAGCCAATGGAGGAGGATGTCCCGACGGATGATGCCAGATAAGAACAACAGCATCAGCAGCAGGAGGGGGAGAACCCCAAAAATATGAATGTTGATTCTACTGACGCTACCAAGGATGGGAGCACCGAAACAGAGAATATTGATGCCATAAAGGTGGATGGTGTGAATAATCCTAGGGACCAGGAAAAAGAGTCCGATGAGAATCTAAACGTCGGGGGTGAACAAGAGAACCCCGGAGGGGATACACATGATCAAGATTTAGCAGCAAGGTCATCCCCACCACCATAATGGTTGGTGGACTCTAAAAATAGAAAGGCCCCAATAGAGGTAAAAGCCCATCTCTTCCTAGATGAGATGATGGCACAGGCACAAGGCACTCCCAAACCAAAGAAGACCCGAACACTTCACTCCATTTAGATTGGTCCGGGTGGAGATACAGTCGCAGTCATCACGACACGTCCCCTAGACAAAGAGGAAGCAGCGGTAAGTGTTGTTAAATGCACCATCACAGAGGTACCTCTAGGGAAGAGGGATAAGCAGGGTGAACTGGACCTGCTAAAGAGGCCATCCAGGAAATTGAGGCCTGTTATGACAAGCAAGCCCAAAGACTAAGGGTGGAAAAAGAAAAGAGTGAAAATCTCCTCAGGCTTTTTACAGAGCTTGCACAACCCATCACTACCATCCCTCCAAAAGCTTTTTCATCTAGAGCGTCGCTCCCACAGGGTGACACGAACGTGCTTAGGAATATGAAGAGTGCAGGCAGTCGACAACTGGGTGGCCGAACAAGTAGGAAATGTCTGACATTTCCTGATATCCACACTCTTGGAATTGTATGCAGCCAATAACATCTTACACCAAGTCAAGAATATTGTTTCTCTAAGAGAGGGAGAAACCGATCAGTACGAGACATGGATGAGTGAGTTGGGCGAACTCATGGGTCTCAGAGAAGAACCCGTCATGGAGATGGTAATTTTGGGGGAGGAGTCCTTCAACTTTATCCGGGTCCAGCACTCCAGACTTGATCTCAAATTGGAGATAAGAAAGCAACTGGTAGGGACCTTGAGGGATAAAGTTTTGAAGGTTGAGTATTCTTTAAATTTATACAAGGCATTTGTTACGAGGGTTTTGAAAGTCAATCCCTTCAGTACGACTACGTGTACTCTGGAGGAATATATTGTGAGGAAGTTTGATGAGTTAATGGAGTCACGATACCAGTCCCTAGAAGGAATGGATGGAGCAAGGATGTCACTCATATCTTGCATGATGCTCCATGCCCACGATGCTACAAATATGGCCATAGAGTTCAAAGGAAATACCCCAGATCTGGGCGAGCAAATGGAGGTGTCCAAGTACAATCGGGCCGGCATTAAGGACAATGATGAGGATGGAGTTGCTTAGCTCCTCGAAGCATTTAAGGCATACAAGGAATAGTAAAGTTCTCCAGACTCTGAATATTTTTGTCAACAGGGTGTTGTTATGCCCTACATACCTGTCCCTACATTTTGTAGGCAAAATGTTGGGTCCCCCTTTTTCTCTTTTGCTCTTTCCTTTGGTTTCTTTTGTTTCCTTTATTTCCCTCCGAGATTTTCTTCCACAAGGGTTATCTTTCTTTTGATCTTGTCTTCTTTTGTCTCTGGGACCCGGTCCCAGAGTTTGTTTGTTCTTTTGAGTTAGTCGGATCCTAGACTCTGGGATTTTCTGCCACCATGTCTTCTTTTGTTAGAAGGTGTGGTTGCATGGAATCCCCGGGCCTGAAGTCCAAGGGTTTTCTTGTCCCAGAGTTTACAAAAATAATGCAACACATTTTTACCCTAGGGGTATAAATAGAAGTTACCTGTCATTTTCACATTTACCGCGATCAAATACTTAGAGAACTCAGAGCGATTTCAAAGGCGATTAAGGTGAATTAAACAATTTTTGCTCCTTGTGCTTAGTGGTTAATTAAACAGTGATTTGCAGTGATTATTCATGGTCACTCAAAGGTTAACTTGTTGCATAGCACCTCTCATGATCGTCTTTCCCACATCCCCCATGTTTCCAGGTAAGCCTTCGGCTCTTCTTTCTCTGGTTTCTAGTTTTCTAGTTCTCGCTTGTTTTTGTTTTGCTTTCGCCTCCGTCTCTGGTTTTTCTTTCTATCACCTCCCATTGGTGGGTTGGCTCTGCTAGAAGTTTGTCCGCCCTTTGTGCAGCTGTAATAGTATGTATGCTTTGTATATTTTAGTAGGTTTCTGTGTAAATACCTCTATATATTCTGTATATATTGTACATTATGTAAATGTCTATTTGCGTCTGTATATATGCCTATTTTTGGCCAAGTCTGCGAGTCTTTCTTCGTCCCTCACTTGTGCTTCGACTCTGTATATGTTTATTTGTATAATTTTCACTTTGCCTAGTGGCGAGCTCATTGTGCTCCATGCGTTAAAAACCCCAAATGTGGAGCTTGTCCGAGAAAGATGGCTGCCTGGTTTGAACTCAGCACCTCGCTGGTTTGGCCATGGCAGTTTTCTCTCTCCTTCGCCAAGTTAGTATTAATGACGGGTTGAGTTTCCTACGTGAGCATTCAAGTCTGACCCAAGTGGCATTCATTCCCTCACATGTTCAGACAGTTGTCAGCATTAATGCCATTACTCCCATTACTGCACGGCCACGTGACTACCACGTCAACCTAATACGGCTCATTTCCAGTCATGTCAGTAACGGTTAGTTTTTTGGACTCTGAGTCCCAGGTCTTCATTTGGCCTTTGTTTCATTTTTATCACATGTGCTAGAATCCCGAGAGGCCCAGGGAGAGGTCAAATTCCTAAGTTACTCTTATTACATGTATATCTTTTCAGGGTTTGACATGAGCTAACAATTCTTTCAGGAATAGGTGTGATGTGATGGAATAATGCAATGTTTATATATATATGCTGATGTTCATCTTGCCTTGCAGGTTGCCAAAATAGCAATCATCAATCATGTCAGAGGCATCTGCATCATCTCCCCCTGGGAGTCTAGATCTCCCCACCACTGCTGCCACCCGGGCAGCTGTCAAGATGAAGGCCAAGAAGGCCCTGGAAAAACTCCCGTTGACAATGAAGTATCTAAATGGAGACACCATTGTGGGATCAAAGATTGATTCCAAACTTCAGTTGATCACCGACACCAGTGTCAGAATGTGGGCCGAAATGCAGGCCCTGGTGAAAATGATGTTCATACAATAGACGACCAGACATCCATTGGTTATCAATGTGGGCAATTCTGGGCTCCTCAAAGTTGCTTTCTCCCCTGCTTCATAGAAGCCCCGAAGCTCATTCTCACTCTGGAAGGACACTATAATATAGCCATCTAGGTCGTTATGCTTTCCACCCCAGTCCCAACCGGATACCCAAATCCTATGGTGTCTCTAGACACCACGACTTTTCAGGCAGGACTGGGAGTTCCCCAATTTGATGATGCGGCCATTCTCACCTGGGCTCTGGCCTTGGAAGAATTTCAGAAATTATAACACATGACCCAACAGTATCTCAACAACAAATGGCTTAAGGTGCCAAGGAAGGACTTCAAAAAGATGAAGCTAGAGATCCCCCAGACCAAATTTAAAGAAATCATACAGATGGGGATCATCGCACTATGTAAGGTCTTTGGATAGCCCCATGCCCTAGAATTCTTAGCATGTATGTACTATTTCTTGTTGGGCATCACCTCCGGCAAGCAGAACTTTTATTGGGCCACCATCATTGCAAATCATGTGGATTGCCAACTTCTCCAAGTCACCAAGTCCTCCAAATTCTACATGACATCTTTTGTTTTATGGGCTCTGGCACAAAAACACCCCATCACAAATGGGTTACTAACAGTGGGTGTACTCGGGATTGGCCCGGGCCAGAATACTCCCTGGGATTATTTCCCACAGATCCAATGGGAGGCTAGTTTCATCATCTTCTGTCGAGTGAATGATGCCTTCATTTACTACAACCTCCTCACACCTACTCGAGACACCAGATACCGGCTCTCTAAGGAGGCAATGGACTTGGTCAAAACTTATGGCCATTATTACATTCAGTTTCAATAGCATACATACATTTGGGTGACCAGCTTCTCTGGGAAACCTTATTTATTGCCCAATCATTGAGGGGATAAAATAAATCTTTTAGAGTACTGCCGATAGATCCTGGAGCTACATGCCCTCTTTGCAGTGAAGAAGGTGACAAACATCCCATTCCCAATCACTTGTGGTAACTAATCTTGTAGTTTGGCCGCAGTGAAGGAGGCAGATAATGAACTCAAAAGTTTGGGATTGGCAGACTTTTATCTAGAGTGGAAGAATTTTGATCCGCTAGGCAAAATAGAAACAACACTTCCCCGGGCATCAGAACCCCACGAGTATTACATGGAAGATTTTTGGGAAGATTTCCAAGATCACTTCAAAGTTTGGAACTGGCATTTCGTCCGAGTGACAATGGAAATGATGAAGAGGCTCAAGCTTTGAAAGTTCCTGGATGACTTCTTGGATACTGGGTCCATAGTGGACCCACAATATAAAGAGAAGGGAGTAGATAAAATGGATCTCCCTCTAGTAGATTGGGATGCCTAGGAGGGTCCAATAATAGAGGACCTCATGCATGAC
Organism: Thuja plicata; assembly: GCA_018584345.1. Classification (NCBI taxonomy): domain Eukaryota; kingdom Viridiplantae; phylum Streptophyta; class Pinopsida; order Cupressales; family Cupressaceae; genus Thuja; species Thuja plicata. The sequence continues at coordinate 189,080 of MU223649.1, forward strand.
ATGATTGAGCCCAGTCATGCATATTTAAAAAGGGCATGCCCAAGGAGTGCACGTAAAGTTGGCCCATTTGTGCATGGTTCAACTTCTAGGGCCAGAACCTCCTTGTAGGGCGAGGATAGGGAAAAGAGGAAAGTAGGGACCCCATCTCAAGTCTCGGCCGCTGCTCCTATAGTGGAACAAATGTAGAAAATATTGGCTTCCTCCCAGCAAATGAAAGAAAAGTTAATCACCCGATTGGCCACCCCAACCATTATGACCGGACCTATCTGCCCTCCCACTTCCCCTTCACTTGCAGCATTAATAGTTTGAGCAACAAGGACCGGGCGGAGGAAGAAAGAGCAGCAATGTTGGATGCAGGGCCCCCATTGGTAACAAGGAGGAAAAAGAAAAAGACAGCTGATCCTCAGCCCAACATGGAGCCGGAGCTTGGGATGCCCAGCATCCCTAAAATATAGATTGTCTCCTCAAACTCTTTGGAGCTGGAAAATCAACCCAAAGATCCCCCAGAGACCTCCCCTCCACACGATGAGTTTGATGACCTATTTGGGACAGATGAACTGGTGAACTTACAGGTAGATATCGGGAAGGCAATAGAAGAAATAGTTTACCAAGAGGAAGTGGTGATCCCTCTTGAGAAGAAAACCCCGGAGAAAAAAGATGCCCAAGAGCAGGAAGTCCAGGTAGAATCAGAAAAGGAGCCTGAATAGATGAACATCTCCAACATCCTGGAGATACAGGTTGCAAGCACCATGAAGGACAGGCAAGTACGGGATGAGCAACCGATGTTGGCTAAGGGAACCGGACCTACGGGAACAACCGTAACCTCAGTTGACATGCTCCAAATGCCACCTCTGAAGAAGGTAAAATTTGGTGAGGTGATCTCAGTGGCCACACAAGGAAACTTTGGCTAGATACCTCATCCACCTCCTGAGGATATTCCAACAGGAGAGAACATCCCAGCAGACGAGGCAGAAAAACAACAACACCAACAACAACAAGATGAGGGGAAAAACCCCAAGAATAAAAATGTAGAATTTTACACTGCTAAAGACATAGACACCGGGGTAGATGACACTAATGCCACCAAGGTGGATGATTCCGGTGGACCCAAGGATACAAAAAAAGAGTCTGAAGAGGCTCAGAATATCAGGGACGCGCAACAGAACCCCGGAGGGGATTCACAGGATCAAACTCTGGCAGCAAGGCCACCCCTACCACCACAATGGTTGGTGGATTCAAGAAAATGGAAGGCCCCAGCACCGACCAAGGCCCACCTCTCTTTGGTGGAGATGATGGCACAAGTGCAAAATCCCCCCAAGGCAAAGAAAGCCCGGACAGTCCATACCCTCTGGACTAGGCCGGGTGGAGATATAGTTGCGGTAGTCGCAATACCTTCCTCAGATGCAGACGAGGCAACAAAAAAGGCCAAGGATTATGAAATCATGGAGGTATCTCTAGAGAAGAGGGGAAAGCAAGGTGAGTTGGACCTGCTAAAAGAAGAAGCCAAGGCGGTAGAAGCCCGCTATGAAAAGGAAGCCTAGAAGTTCAAGGTAGAAAAAGAGAAGAATGGAAATCTTGTCAGGATTTTGACAGAACTTTCCCAACCCATCAATGTCATTCCTCAAGAAGATTCCTCATTCAGAGCATTGCTTGCATAGGGTGACATCGACGCTCTTAGGAGTATGAAAAGGAAAGCGTAGGCGGTTGACAATTGGGTAGCAGAACAAGTAGGGAACGTTCGGTGTTTCCTAGTGACCACACTCCCTGACCTATACGCAGCCAAGAATGTGTTGCATCAAGCTAAATCTACCATTACCATCTGGGAGGGAGAGGTGGAAAAATATGAGGCTTGGATAGGTGAGTTAGGAGAACTCATGAGCATCAGGGAGGAAATTGTTTCCAAAGCTAGAATTTTGGGAGAGGAGTCCTTTGATTTTGTCCGAACCCAACACTCCAGACTTGATCTCACATTGGAGATAACCAAGAAACTGGCAAGGGCCCTGTGGGACAAGGTTCTAGAGATAGATTATTCTTTGAATTTATATAAGGCATTCATTACAAGGGTTTCAGGAGTTGATCCCTTTAGTACTAAGACATGTACTCCGGAGGAGTATGTCGTAGGGAAATTTGATGAGCTAATAGAAGCTCGATACCAGTCCCTAGAAGGAATTGATGGAGCGGAAATATCTTGTATATCTCACATGGTGCTCTGGGGCCATGATGTCGCAAAGATGGCCACTGAATTCAAGGCAAAAACTCCAGATCTGGGTGAACAAGTGGAGACAGCTAAATACCGTCGGGCAGGCCTCAAGGAGATTGATGAGGATGGAATTGCCCAACTCTTAGAGACATTCAAAGATAGCAAGGAGCAATAAGGTTCTCTAGAGTTCGGAGATCTTCACCAACAGAGCACATTTTGTATTCAATATTCTTGGAGCGTAAGCTTCTAGATCCCAGAGTTTTGGATCCACAATTTTGTATTCTTTTGATGACCCGTGTTCAGGTTCCATAGAACTGACTAGTCATTATCAAGTAGTTAATAAGGGTGTTAGAAAGTAGGTGGCCCCAGTGAGGCACGTCGATTCAGGGATGGTTCTGACAGATGGTCTTCCCAAGGCGCCGCTCGAGCATTAAACACCTGGCGCATCGGAGACAGTGAGCCACTTTTTCATTGATGAGGCATGTAGCCTCTATCCTTGGGGGATTGAATTTCTTCTATTCTCCCTTTGGCTCTCTTCTTGAGGCTGATTCTTCCATACCTCTTTTCTTCTCTCTTTCTTTTGATATGTCAGACCTCTACTCTCTTTGAGGTTGTTGTAGCATGGTGCAGGTAGTACCAGCCACCAGAAATTGTATTTTATTGTTGAGTGTAAAGATAAGTTAGGTTAACTTTAGGGAAAACATGTGTATAAATAATAAGTCTGACCTCTTTCCAAGGGTTGGCAAAATTGATGATTTTGCAGTCCATAGCTATAGCACTTTCAGTATTTCATTTCTAGTAGTTGCAGAGCTCAATGCTCCTTAGTTCTTAGAAGTTCTTAGTAGATAGATGCTCCATGAGAGCCATTGTTGTATGCACCAGTGCCACTAGAAAACCATTAATGAAGAAGGAAGGATGCTTGCAATGTTGTTGTTGGTCTTCTGATCTCTGAGTGTAGACACCCTAAAATGGACAGGCTTGCGACTTTACATTAAAAACACTAATTTTCATCTATTAATTAATGGTTTTTTTAATCGTTAATTAATCATCTATTTTCCTCTAAATTCATTCCCCAAATCA
>MU223649.1:221730-235479 GCA_018584345.1 Thuja plicata
TTAAATTTCTACCAAATCACAACTTTCATTTTTCTTCAACGTAACACTTTACCTTATATATTTTATGCAAAAACATTTGATTCATATTTTCCTTTTCATTTTATTAGCCTACAAAGAGATCTGAGAGGGAGATAAATACAAAACTAGAGAGATGGACATATAGAGAAAGATAAATGGAGTGAATAAGATTAAATGAACTTATTGTATTTACCTTTTCTTATTTTGTACTATATGTTAAAAATTAAAAAATTGTTAATATAAGATTTATTATTCAACTCCTAAAACACATTAAATGGAATATCATACGGAATAAGAGTCATTTAATAATAATTAAACTTCAGAAGAAAAAAATCAAAATATAATGCATAAATGATATAGCCACCAAATACAAAAAAATGAACACAACATAAAAAAAAAAGGCGTAACCATTGCACACTTATGTGCGATTGCTAGTATTAGTGCAGAGAGCAAAGTTGGGCATTGAAGGATTAAAAAAACGTTGCTAAAGAGAGACCCATTGTTAGCAAGCCAGAACAACAAAGGAGATCAATAGGCATTGGCTGAGATGAATTGTCTGTCGCTGGAACGTAATTTAACAAAGTATTTTGTTGTCTTTGTTTGAGAGAGTGAGAGCATTAAGGTGATATGTGAGCAAACAGATTTATCGCTGCATGAGGATGTTAATGTATTGACAAAATCCGTTTCCTATATAGTTCAAGAAAAATCTTTGCAGTTTGTATTGAGAGTAGATTTAAAGTCCTCGGCAACAAACTTGAAGATGCAATCAGAGAAAAGATTTGTCTTGGATTTGCAACTTCAACGCAAATATTGTTTGTTCCATTATGGCTCGGGGCTGGAATTAGACTGGAATTGGCATTATCTAATTTTGGAAAATGCAAAATTCCATGTTTGGATCCATGAATAAAAATAGAATTGGAATTACGAAATTCTCATTTTGCCCCAAAATGGGCATATCAATCTTCCACCTAAATAGGTGGAATTGGAATTTCGAATTCCAATTCCAATTTTTACAAAAGCAAATTTAATATCTTATCGAGTCTGTCACATGATAGATGTGTAAATGTGTGTGTGTGTGTGTGTGTGTATGTGCGTATATATGTATATATACACAAATGTGTGTATATGTGTGTATATGTATATATATACACATATATGTGTCTATATACACACATGTGTGTATATGTGTATACATGTGTGTATATACACACATATATATGTGTGTGTGTATATATATACATGTGTATATATATACACATACATGTGTGTGTATCTACACATATATGTATATATACATGTATGTGTATATATACATACATGTATATATACATATATGTGTATATGTGTATATATATACATATTTGTGTATATATACACATGTATATACACACATATGTAAATATACACATGTGTGTATAGACATGTATATATACATGTGTGTATATATACACACATGTATATATATACACACATGTATATATACATGCATATATATATACACACATGTATATTTACGTGCATGTATGTATATATACACATGTGTATGTATACATGTGTGTATATATACACATGTGTATAGACATGTGTGTATACATGCACATACACATGTGTATATATACACACATATATGTGTATATGTATAAATATGTATATGTATATGTATATATATACACATGTGTATATATACACACATATATGTGTAAATATGTATATATACATAAATGTGTGTATGTGTGTTATTATTCACACATGTGTGTATATGTGCATACATGTGTGTGTATATACACACATATGTGTGTATATATACTCACATGCATATATACATGTGTATGTGTATATACACACATATGTGTGTATATATACTCACATGCATATATACATGTGTATATAAATACACATACATGTGTATATATATACATGTATGTGTATATATGCATGTATATATATGTGTGTATGTGTGTATATATACATATGTATATATATACACATGTATATACATACATGTGTATATATACATGTGTGTATGTATATACACACATGTATATATGTACATGTGTGTATATATACACATGTGTGTATACATGCACACACATGTGTATGTATATTGTTGCTGGTCAAAAAGCCTTATGATTTAATTTTTCAAGAGTCATGTATTGTGTCAAAGTGTATATTGAATCTTGAACCTTGAACTTTGCAGTTCAAAGTTCAATTTGTCGTTTGTCACTTTGCATCTTGTCAATTTGCCGTTTTATTCACGCTTTTGTGTGTCAATATAATATTGAATCTTGAATCTTGAACTTCACAGTTCAAGGTTCAAAATTCAATTTCCCATCTTGCACTTGTCCCTTCGCATGTTCATTCCGTGTCTTTTCCCTTTTGGTGTCAGCGTTCTACGGAATATTGAACATTGAACTTCACAGTTCAAAGTTCAAAGGTCAATTCCCCATTTCCCATCTTGCATTAGTCTGTCTTATCCGTTGTTTTATCAATATATGACTAAAGCATATGTGATTTTGAATTTTGAACTTCGAGCGTCACGGTTCAAAGTTCAAAATCTAAAATGCGATAATGACCGTGTGATCGTGACACGTATCAGATCTCACTTTCCTTCAAGAGATCGGTCTGAAAAGATGGGAAATAAATGTGAAACACAGCAGTAGTACACCTTTCTCGAAAAGGAAATAAATGTGATTGGATGTGGCCAGCTAATGACAGCGAGGATCATTATTTCGCAGCATGCAATCATGATTACCAAAGAAGGAAAATTAAATGTATGTATTTTATCTTCTCCAATTGCCTTTTCTGTTTTCACATAACTGTCGGAAGCACACTCAGAGCCGAAGCATATTGAAGGTCTCTCTCTGGGAAGCGAAAAATATTCAACTCTGGTGAGTTTCAAGTAATTTCCTCATTTCTCCTTTCTGGTTTTAAAACTATATGTTGTAAAGAAAGGAAGTTCCAGTCTTTGTTTTTATCTCTTTATCTTGAAATCATTTATTTAGGGGTTACTATGGGTAGTCCTAGTGAGTAATCTTCTCAAGCTAGATTTGTAAAGGAGAGCAAGTTTTCTCCTATAAATAGTTGCTTAATAGAGATGAGAGATACAATCCTTGTAAATGAAGACATGGCAGAGATTGTCCAAAGATTAAAAGCTGCAAAAGAAGGAACCCTATCGGCCAAGACTGTGGAAAGTGGATTGTTGGAAGCTGCTGGTTTCCCTGAGGTGACTCTATGCCCTGAATTAGTCATGGAATGCATAAATAGGTACAATAGGATTGATAAATGCATTTGCCTTCCTTCCGGATAAGTATTGGTGTCTATCAACAGGCAAGTAGTTATGGCTTCTCTGAGAATCCCTGATGCAGAAACATATGTCGACTGTGACTTTGAGAAGGTTAAGAAGGAATTTCATCATAATTACAAAGATTACAGCAAAAACATAGCCAGAGACTGGTTGCTAAAAGCTGAGAGAGGAGGTTCTAGGTTACCCAAACCTCTTAAGAAGGATCATTTGATAAGGGAGGTGTGTGACATTGTAGTCATGTTAAACAGATTAAGAGGTAAACCCAATGACATTATGTGGGAAGATTGGATGTATATTCTTTTCCAACCCATTTTAACTAAAGGAAAATATGTTGACAGGGCTGAGATAATAGCAACTAAACTTGATGAAGAATTATCCCAGTCTGCAGAAGCGTCCAGTTTCTATATGTCTTCATACATGTTTTATGTTTTAGCCATAAGAAAGAATTGGGAAGGTTTGCCTCATGAACCATGGAGAGATGACATGAAAATCTACGAATATCATTCTTATTTGCAGAAGAAGAGAAACCTTGGGAGTTTTCGAAGAGTCCAAGATACATTACTGGCCAAGCTGGTTTTTGAGCTAAGAGGAAAAGTAAATTGTAGAATGTCTGAAGAAGACATGGAGTTGGTTAAAATTTACGGTAGTTCCTTTATCCAATTTCCCACTTTCAGTTACTTGAGAGTCAAGGGTTTCAGTGGTGAACCTGTAAAGCTTCCAAGATATTGCTTGGATAAATATGTTTTGTTGGAAATATGCAGGCAAATACTCCAGGTAGGGTTGAAGTTCAAACCCAAAAGAGGAGTAGTTTCCTTCTTCCCAATTGATATAGGGCACTATCATTTCCGGTTAACACATGCTATGTCCTCCGTTGATGCTGAATTAAATCCTATCAATCTCCCTTCCTATCAAAGCAGAAGTTATTTTGATAGCAAGAAATTCGTGGCAAGTCATTTCAAAGTGGATGCCACTTTTCTACATCAGCCAAATTTAGAAGATTTTTGGGCAGACTGTACAGATGAATTTGAGGTTATGAGAAGATTACATTCCAAGTTTACTTTGAACCAGATTATTACAATGTAGCTCCCTTTCAAAATTGAAGGGCTTGATACAGATGATGAAGAAGAGGTGACAGAGCCTAGTTTTGTAGAATAGAAAAATAATAGCTAGAAAAGTAGATTGGGGGAGAGAAGAAATGGATTATTTAAGTGTTATCTCACATGATGTGTTCAAAAGAACAGACAAGTGGCTAAGAGATATGAACAAGAAGAAGCAAGAGAATCCTAATCCAACAATCAGGAAAAGCACAAGAATTTCAAAACTCGCAAATCCCTCTGCTCTTACTAATGAAATTGAGGAATTTCTCCCTGCAGGTGAACTTAAGCTGGGATAAAAGATCATCCTAAAGATGAAAAGCCAACTCTTGCACAATCCATAAAGACCGTGAGGACAAGGAGAAAAAGAAAAGAAAATACAGATACAGTCTCCTGCATTATAATTGACCTAGAAGCAAAAGGAAGTAAGACACGGCCTAGAAAGAAACTCAGAATGGACAAGAGCTCAGCTACTCCTTCAAAAAATCAATCAGTAGGAGAGGGTCAACAGGACCTGTCTATATTGAATACCCCCACAAATGATTCTACTCCAAAAAGTATGAACTGGTTGGATTTGTCTATCAACAAGAAGAGGAACATTGTTCCTATCACTGCTCCTATGGGGGATCTGGTTAGCAAGTACCTTGGAAAAACTCTAAGGGTTAAGAAACCAAAGGTAGAAGCAATGGTTGATGTGGATGCCAAAACGGGTCATTGGATGGCAGAAATATTCAAGCCAAACTCTGACAAAACCAGTGATGAAGTTATAGAAAATGATTTTCTTATGGAAATGATAGACCTGGGGATGTCTACCAGGACCACTGACCTAAAGATTCTGAACTTGGCGAACAAAAAAATCAACCATCGAGTGCAGAAGGATGCCGAAGATAAAATAAGATTAAAGCATGCTCTTTGTGAAATGGCTAAATACATCAAACAGCTTCAGGATCCCGCGCATCAACAACATTCAATGGTCCCATTTGATCTGGATGTCAAATCTCCAGAGAATCAGAAATTCTTAGATAAAGTGCATAAAGACAAGTCTATTTCAGAAGCTTTCTTCACATGAATGGATAAGGTAACCAAGGAAATCATTAAATTTTCTAGTGATTTCAATAGTTTGGTAGATAAATCTAAGCAATTATTAAAGGTAACTAAAGGAACAGTGGATCTGTGGAGAAAGGAGAAAGAGCAATTAGAAATCGAAGTACACAACATAGAATTTTCTTATACCTATGGTATAAACAAGTTCCTCTTTGAGAAAGTAATATCAAGGATGGATGAGAATTCTTTGTTTATTGTTGAGGTGAATCTGGAATGGGAAGGTTCACTGTATGAACAAGCTATTGAGGAATCATCCCAGATTATTGAAAATCAAATTAGTTCAAAAGATATTATGCATGAGCAAAATGGATATACGGGAAAAATCATTGGAATGGAAAATGAGGCTTGCAGTGAAATGGCTAAAATACTGGCTTGCTTCAATTAAAAAGTGGAGAAACTGAGAACTGCTAAAGAAATTGGAATGGATGACCATTCAATTTTAGCTCATGTTGAATTAGCAGTAGCCTATGGTTATGAGCAAATGAAAATCTTTGAAGGCAAGTCACAACAGATGAAGAATTTCAAAGATGTTTGGTTACAGAGGTTTGAAGCGGTTGCAAAATCAAATCAGGAACAGAGGAAGAGCTTCTCCACAGCATTTGAGGAGTGGAAAGCAGCAAAGAACGCCACCAAGGCATCTGACGGAGCTGGAATTGGCTTATCTATTAATTAGTTTGCTAAAGTAGTTTTTCTGTTTTAAGTTCTTTTCCGCAAGTTATTTCTTTCTTTAAGGCAATTAGTTTTGAAAACTGATTTGAGCCCTGCGTGGCTATATATGTTAATTTTGATGACCACTTGAGGGTCGGTTATTTGGAAGAAAAACTTTACGAGACTTTCTATTTTGTTTAAGTTGTTTCAGTATTGATAAAACTGGAAATTATGAATATATTAATATATTATCAGTTGGTTTTATAAGCAGACTTTGGTATCTTGATGGATCATTTGGTTTATTGAAGTGTACAATTTTAGTTTCAGTTGGAATTAAATGAGTGTGCTACCATAGTTTGCAATTATATTTCAGAATCTATTCAGTATTCTTTTTGAAGATTTGATATCTCTATTAATCATCCATACTTAGTTTACTTATATGGTTAAGGTTCTAGTAAGTTGGCTTTGATATCTTAAAAGATCTTAAAATCTCCAAATAGTCAATCATTTATCAATGATGAATGTGAAATGTAGCCTTTCATACTTTCTAGTTAAAAGTGTATCTTGAAAATAAATTCTTTCTTAATAAAGGGTTATTGAAGATTAATCATTGTATAAGGTATTTTTTCCTTTAAAATAGAGAGTGCAGTTGTGAGTAACTCATTCAATTGTTAGTGCTGATCTACACGCTCTTTCCTGGAAACTAAGAGTAAACGATCAACAATACCAACAAGTTTGAATTGTTATTGAAGAGGAGGAAGAAATTGGGGAGTGGCTGAGAGGACTTCACATAGCCCAAGAATTTGTAGTGGTAGATAGATCAGCTCAAGGCCCACAAAGACCTTAAACCTGGATTCTTGTCCTTATACCAGGTCCCAAAGGAGGGAAGGTATTTTTGATAGATTTTATCAAGAATTGCAAAATTTTCACTTTCCTATTAGCTTTACCCCTAAGAAGAAAGCAAAGATTAGACCTTCTTCTCCCCCAAATTTTACCCTGAAGCATCTTCAAGTCAGCTCAATTGGCAAGCCCTAACATTATCTGTAACCCAAGCCCCGCCTATTGTAACCATTTTCCCGAAGTCAATCATGGCTCAACCTTGGGGAGCGGTTGTTGATCCTTTGAATGTGGGAGGAAATCATCCTTTACCAAAAGGGGCTAGAGATGTATTACCTAAATTCTATGGCAATGGAAAAGTCATTGTAGATGACCATCTGAACGCTTTCAATACTGCTTGTGGAGTTTTAGTTGTTCAGCATGAAGGTGTGGCAATTAGGTTATTTGTGCAAACCCTTGCCCAGTTAGCAGCCGATTGGTTCTACCATTTGCCCAATGGTCTCATTAATGACTGGAATTCTGTGAAAATAGCCTTTGAGTCACGTTTTGAAAGTCTACTGAGGATGAACACTCCCTCTTACTTCAACTATCCCAATTAAAAAAGGAGATGCATGAACCTATGAGAGAGTTAGTGGAAAATTTCAACAAGATCTTATACCAGATTCCCAATGCTAAAAGACCAAAGAGTGAAAATCAAAAAGGTTTCTTTGTCAATGCGATGCCACCAGACATAAGTTATCAGTTGAGACAGGATAGAGTTGCTGATTTAGCTGCAGCCCAAAGCCTTGCAGTGGAACTTGAAGATGACCTAATAACAGTCAAAAAATGGAGAAGAGAAGTGCCAACATCAGGTAATCAACCATCTACTTCTAGTTCTAATGATCCAGTAGTAAAGAGATTAGTTAATGATATTATTTCTCTAAAGAGATAATTACCAAAATCTACTCCCTCCCCATATCAAGATATACCCTGAAGATATTCAAATCAAGGAACAAGGGATTATAGGAGATCATCTAATGTCTTTCCAATTCAGCAAAGACTGCAAATTGAGCCTCCTCCTGCCAAAAGTAACATGTGTATTTTCCATTTAACATATGAACGCGATGGAGACACATGCCCAGAGATGGTGTGATATAAACATTTAGAAGCTAACAAAGAGACCATCCAAGATATCCCTGCAAATGAAGAAAACTCTGGAGGACCTGGCGACTTCGTAAGTTACTACCTAGAATATGAGTCTGATACAGATCGTGGTGGTGACATTTTAATCACTTTGGAGGAACCTTCTTTCTTGGTGCTTATCAGGGGTCAGCAAGGTGGAAAGGTTATGAATCAATTTTCACATCTGTTTCAAAATAAGAAGGAGAAAGAGCCTATGAACCAAAGTAGTAGCTCTAAAGCAGAAGAAAAAGCAGGACCAGAGGTAAAAATTCTAAAGAAATCAGACCCTGAATCTTCTTTTAATTTTATTGATTTTTGTAGATCTTCCAAAATTCAAATTTCTCCTGTTGAATATTTGAAGTTAAATCCCAATGAGTTGGATAAATTAGTAGATTGTGTAAGAGGGTCCTCTCCCAAGATTGTAACTAATCAAACAAATATTGTGTCTGCTCAAGGAAATCCTGTGAATCTTGAACCAAATAAACCTGAAAATGTTCAACCTATCCTTAGTCAAGAATCCTCAGAGCGTGCTCAAATTTTAGGTAAGCCAGAACCTTTTTATGTATCTTTGTGCATGCATGGTCATAAACTTAGTAACTGTATCATAGACTCAGGGGTGTCAGACAATATAATGCCTTCATCTATAGCAAAAGCCCTAGATTTTCCCTTAACAAGGACCTTTGGCAAATGTTACTCGATGAATTCTAAAAAAGTCTCATTGCTTGGTCAAATCAAAGATGCTCAAGTTTCGTTAGCTGCCTACCCCAATAAAAGGCTAAAGTTAACCATTATTGTTGCTGACATGCCTACTAGCTATGGTATGCTCTTAAGTTGAACCTGCTGGGATTTAGGAGGAGAAATTAAATTAGATTGGTCACAAGCAATAATTCCCATTGGAAATCAGAAGGTAATCTTACAACCTGAGACCAAGTCAAAATATATTGTCTTCCCATCTGAATATCCCAGAGCCCAGATCTTATACCAAGAAATAGATTTCGCTAACTATGTGATCTTTCCTGAAGAAGATGTTACAGAAATAAAATCTCCTAGAAATGAAGGAATCTAGACCCTCAAGTTTGATGGAAGTTGCTTGTCCACGGGTTCCAGTGCAGGAGTAGTGTTTATATCCCCTTTTGAAGAAAAATGTTTGTTTGCTTTTAAATTGGAATTTGAAAATACAAATAACACGGCTAAATATGAAGCATTATTGCTCGGTATTGAGGAGGCAAAAAGGAAAGGTATTAGAATTTTAAAAGGTAGGGGAGATGCTGAGCTAATTGTAAAGCAAGTGAGGGGGATATATGCAGTAAGGAATGAGAGAATGAAGCATTATAGAAATAGGGTGTGGGATGAGATCGAGGATTTTGACGCATTTTCAATCGAATCAGTACCTAGAGAACTGAATTCAAGGGCAGACGTCCTCGTCAGCTCTGTAGCATTGTTAATTCCTCATCCTGATTTTGATAATAGCCATTACACTATTGAACTGGTCCATCACCCTAGTGTGTTGGACAATGCCAATTCTTGGCAAGTCTTCAGTGACGATGCTCATGTATTGACATTTTTGCAAGGTATCAAAAAATACTCTTCAGTATTTCTTGAAGGTTCGGAGTTCAAGTGTCAAGAGTTTTGTGCAGATGAAGAAATTGATGAAAAGGAAAGTTTTGTGTAGTTAAAAGGAAATCATATTCCTAAAGGTCTCGTAACAATGGAGAGCCTATTTGACCGCAGTGACTATTTTATTGGCCAAACTGAAAAGATTAGCAATAAATAGTCCGGTGACTTTGAGAAAATAAATATAGGTGATAATGAGAATCCCAGGTATGTGAATCTAGGCACATGTTGTAACCTTGAAGAAAAATTGGTGTTCACGAAGTTGCTAAAAGAATTTAAATATGTGTTTGCATGTTCATATGAGGACCTAAAATATTTTAGAGATGGGCAGTTCCAACATCACATCCCGCTAAAGTCTGGTGCCAAGCCCTTCAGACAGAAGTTGAGAAACTATAACCCCAGAGTGGCAGACGCCATTTTTAGAGAAGTCAATAAAATGATGAGTACAAGAATAATATATCCCATTCATCATTCAACATGGGTAGCGAACATAGTGCCCGTTCGTAAGAAGAATGGAGAGATTCAGATCTGTGTAGATTTTAGAAATCTAAATCAGGCTAGTTTGAAAGATAACTTCGCCCTTCCCAATATGGATCATATTTTGCAAATGGTCGTAGGCTCTAAAATTATGTCTATGCTAGATGATTTTTCAAGATATAATCACATCAGTGTAGACCCTAATGATCAACATAAGATAGATTTTACTAAATCATGGGGCACATTCACATATAATCAAATGCCTTTTGGCTTGATTAATGCAGGGGCCACCTTCCAGCGGGCCATGAACTCTTCTTTCAGTCATTTGATGAATAAGATTATTGTGGTGTATCTTGATGATATGACTGTTTTCTCTCAAAGAAGGAAGAAACATTCAAAAGATTTAAATCTCATCCTACAAGAATTTAGAAGTCAAGGGATATCATTAAACCATAAGAAATCTATTTTTTGTGTGGCTGAAGGTAAGCTACTGGGTCATATAGTATCAAAAGAAGGAATCAAGATCAATCCTGAAAGGGTACGGGCAATCCAACAGTTGTGTTTGCCTTCAAACAGGAATGGGATAAGATCCTTCTTTGGGCAGATAAACTTTTTGAGAAGATTTGTACCTAATTTTTTCAGAAATAACTCGACCTATGGTAAGCTTACTAAGTGAAAAGCAAAGTTTCAAATGGACTGATGAGGCTAAAAGATCTTTTAATGAAGTCAATAAAGCAATTTCTCAAGCTCCAGTCATTGCTCATCAAAATTTTAGGAAGGATTTTGTGATACACTGCTATTCCTTAGAACATACCATGTCAAGCGTCCTAATGCAAAAGAATGAAGCGGGGGAGGATGTTCCTATCTCCTTTATGAGTGTGTCATTGAAGAAACATGAGCTAAAATACTCTCCCACATAAAATCAAGCTTATGCAGTAGTAAAAGTCATCAAACAGTTTCGGTACTACATTCTACATTCTCATTCTACAGTGTACGTCCCAAATTCAGTTGTTAAGAGTATTTTAACTCAGCAAGAAGTCTCTATGAATAACAGAGCGGCGTGGGTGGCAAAAGTGCAAGAGTTTGATCTAGAAATCAAACCTACTAAGTTAGTAAGGTGTCAAGGTCTCTGCAAGCTGATCGCAGAAAATGATGAAAGTTTGGGAGATAATATTCCTCTATCCTTGTTCACAGGTTTAAAGGATGCCTGGTTTTCTAATGTGGCCTTTTATTTAACATATGGAGAATGTCCAAATCACCTCACTACAAAAGAAAAAAGGAATTTGAAATTAAAATCAATTAAGTATGTTATCTTCGATGATGTATTAGACAAACGAGGCTTAGATGGAATGTTCCTCAGGTGTGTCGATGAAGATCAACAAAAGAAACTGCTTCAATCCTTTCACAATGAAGCTTGTGGTAGACACTTCTCATCCTCAGTAACAACTTTCAAAATACTGAGGAATTTTTACTATTGGCCTGGGATGTTCAAGGATGCTTACAAGTGGGTAGCACAGTGTGAAAAATGTAAGCTATTCTCTGGGAAACCTCATTTGGCAGCCTTGTCATTAAGGCCTGTGGTTATTGAAGAACCTTTCAAGCAATGGGGTATAGCCTTCATAGGACCTATAAATCCTCCTTCAAGTGTGGGTCATACTCATATCCTGACCACAACAAACTACTTTACCAAATGGGCAGAAGCCATTCCCATGAGATGAACCACTTCAGAAATAGTTTGTTCCTTCTTGAAAGAAAATATTTTGGTAAGATTTGGAGTCCCGGCAAAGATAGTGGATGAAAATGCGCAAAAATTCTCCTCTTTTGAAATGCATCTTTTCTGTTATGATAACGAAATTCAATTGTCACACTCATCCGACTACTTTCCTCAAGGCAACGGTCAGGCCGAATCAACTAACAAGAGTTTGATCTTTATAATGAAAAATTTAGTTGATGACAACGCCAGAGATTGGCACAAGCGGTTGCATGAAGCACTATGGGCAGATCGCACTTCACCTAAAAGAGCCATAGGAATATCACCTTTTGAACTGGTATATGGTATAGAAGCTCATATTTCTCTCCCATTAGAACTAGCTGCTGCTAAGTTACAAAAGGTAATTGAAGACAACCATTTCCAAAATGGTCTGGAGAAAAGGATCATGTATTTGTGCAAGATTTAAGAAGAGCGGGAGAATATTGTAGATCACATCACCAGTCACCAAGCTAGGGTGAAGAAGATCTTCGACAGAAGGGCTCGACCTAGGAAGTTCATGATGGGGGATAAATTTTTACTGTGGGACAAAAGGCGGGAACCCAAAGGAGCACATAGCAAATTCGAGTCATTATGGAAAGGTACTTTTGAGATAAGCCAAGAGCTCGGATCCAACTCTTTCAAATTGAAATATGCTGATGGAACTGAAATGCCCTTTTCCTTTTACAGATAGGATCTCAAGCTTTATGAGATGTAAGTAGCTGGTCTTTTGTGTACATAAGTTTTTGTCGTGCTTTTGAGTAGGTCTGCTTGCTTGTTAGCTTATTTTTGTTGAAATATGTTCGTTCGTGTTTACTAAAATGACATAATACTATTATATGTATATATATATAATGAGATATAAAATATATATTAAATTAAAATATATAATATATATTAATATAATATATCAAACAATAATTATGTTATATATATATATCACAAATAATAATAAACAATATTAAATTGACCGGCATCTAATTATAATCATGAATTAAACATATGTCACGATACCTATCGTGATTGTTATACATAACAGTCACGATACTATCGTGACTGTTCATGTATGACAGTCACAATAAGTATCGTGACTGTTCATACTTCTATTATTACTGCTGACAGTTAAACATAACAGCGATAACATTAATTATATCGCATGTTATGAAACAGTTACCATTCATAAAAGGACGTGACTCTTGATAGTCGATGCCATTCAATTTAATATATATAGTTGATATTCATTGTACAATCAATCAATCACAACGGCAATTTTTTTCTACAGCGAATATCAACTATCTATAATATATTAGTATTATAATATCTTCTGATCCAATTTCCTTAACATGGTATCAGAGCTGTAAGGAATATAAAGAAGATAATATATATAAAACCCTACATAAATACATATAGCTGAGAATATTTTTTTAAATTAAATTATGGCTCACTGTATGAGAATGGAAGACAGACTAGAAGGTCCTACAAACTTCGTATCTTGGAGGAAAAGACTTACTTCTCTTCTAATGGAACTTGAACTAGAGGAATATATTGAGAAGGATATTAAGATACCTGAAGGAGAAACTGAGAAAACAACATGGAAAAGAAGAAACAAAAAAGCCAGGAAGTTGATCATAGATTCAGTAAAGGATTCTATCCTCCCGAGCATATCTAGAATTACCAGTGCCTTTGAAATGTTTAAAATCATTCAAGACACATTCGAGATCAATAATGCCAGTAGAATCTTAACA
>MU223652.1:0-31161 GCA_018584345.1 Thuja plicata
TTCTAGTTAGAAGGCAATAGGCCGATATTAGTGGTTTTACATGTTTTGACTAACCTTTCAAGCTAATGCAATGACCTATTGAGTGTTTGTGTCATTTTCAACAGGTACCCATTTACACACACACAGTCATCACCCAAGTTGACTTCTTATGTTTCTTCTGCTAACAATGCTGACTTTTCCTCTGTCAAGGGGAGGAGTTCCTGCTTTCCATCTTCTAGCACCTCAGTGAGGTTTTCACTATAAGATACGTCTTGTTTTGTATTTTTATCATTTTTTGAGTCAGTAAGCGCATTTTGGTTTTCACTTACTGACAATTCTTTTTTTTTTTTTTTTTTCTTTTTTCACTAGAAAGAGGTGCTTCCTCCTCAAAATATGTTGATCTATCCAAGTCAATAGAGAATCCTGCCTTGTGGTCCCCTGATGGCATTCCTTCTCTAATCCCCATGAAGTCTGTGATAGCCTCATTATTTTCAAAGAGATCTATATCAGGTTGTCCTTGTTGATCCCATTCTATCAGTTTTGGGTGTACTAGACATAGGTCATCATGGTGGGATGACTCTGTTTGGTTGAATGGGACAATTATGATGGTTCTAAAAAACTAGGAATGTGATGTGGATGCACCACCTAGTTAATTAGTATCGATATGTTTATCAATACATCATTGGTTATCTATGGTTAATTGGTCAAACATGTCTTTAATGTGTAGAGTGTTGACTAACCGAGGGGAATAGTTTGGGATTATTGGTTTAGATTTGTAGATGGAGCTCCACTCATACTCATGGGAGTAATTTTCTCTAGAATGCTCATTGGATGTCTCACTTTCCTCGTTATCGTGGATTGCTTGGTTGAGGGTTGATCAGGAGTAAGAGGTTCCCACTTTAGATGGCAATAAATATTGTAGTATATTATTGATTAAAGCATGTTTTGAGTTTTTCCCTCAGTGTAATTATGCTACTTAATCTTGATCAATGGGTATGTCTTGGGCGATAGGAATGGTTCTTTGTTTCCCATAGCCTAACCCTCTCTTTTTTCTCTGGGTTGGAGGTAAAGATAGTTCCATTAAACCTTGTTGTCTTGCCCCTAAACTAATCATACCATCATACCCAAACCTTTGCAGAATTGTATATCGAGCTCCATATGTTGACACAGGTATGGGTGCTTGAAGTGTGTCTTGTGGGTCTTCATACAACTATGTGTTAATATCTGGATCAAAAGGGTTTTCTTATGTGATGTCTCCCCACTTGACAAAGGTTGTGTGTGGAAACCTAAATAGAACAGGTTCCAGGGTTTCTTTTGTAATTTTTGGTTGTGGCATGTTGTGTGACCTTGGGCTCTAAGGCATGTTTGTGATAGTGAAAGCTTCCTCATGGTTGTATTCACCACATCCTATGTCAGTAATAGAAATTGTTCCCACTCTTCTCATGACATATTTGGGAATTGAATTCGAGGTGGGAGGGATGCTTGCCTCTTGGTTTGATAGAACCTGGTTTTTAGTGCTACTTTTGATAGCGTTGTAGTATTGGAATGGGTTTGGATCTCCTTCAATAATGATTTCTATCCCCTGGTGTGAGAACTTGATGCACTAATGATATGTGGAGGGTACAACTTGCATCTCATGGATCCATGGTCTTCCCAGTAACATGTTGTATCCCAATTCTAATCCTAGGATTTGAAAGGGTGTGTTATTGACAACTGGGCCAATCCGGACTGGTAGTATGATAATACCTTTGGAAGATCTCTCTTCTTCATCTTAGAATCTGATGTTGATCCTTCTTGTGACATCAATACTAGGTTCAGAGATTCCTAAGTGCTTGATTACATTTAGAGTACAAATGTTTAATCCATCCCCACCATCAATGAGGACTCTACAGATTGAATTCTTATGAACCTGGATGAGAAAGTGCAAGGGATCATTATGCAAGGGTTTGTGCAGTGACATATCATGGTCTGTGAAGGTTTCATGCTTTTTGGATGCTATATGGTTTACCATTGTTTGGAAGTTCTCAGAGGTTATGTCCCTTGGGATAGATTCTTTTTGAAGTGCTTGGTCCAGTGCTTGCTTGTGCTATGGGGATATGCGTAAAAGGTCAAACATGGATATTTTGGCAGGCGTGCACTTTAGCTGATCCACTAGGCTTGTTTGTGGATCTAATATTGTAGGAGGGTTGATTGGTATAGCAGATGAGGAAGGCACTCCTTGCAAGAAAAATTTCATACAACATGTGTTTACAACACATTTAGCATCTTAGTCTCTGGTAGTAATGGTAGTCACATGGCTATCTAAAGAATTTGGGAAATTTAGTATTGGCACTATTGGCATAAGTGTAGTTTACCTGTTTTGACTATCCACCAGACCTAGAGGATTTCCCTTTATTTTGATCATGGAATGTGTCATTGAATATCGTATGATTAGTGGTGCCTTTTGTTTGGGTGTTTGTTACATTGATGACCCCTATGTCAATCAGATCTTGGATGGCATTTTTCAATCGATAACAGTTGGGTGTCTTATGTCCCTTTACTCGATGAAATTTGCATAAATCATTATTGTTGTACCACTTTGGTTTGATTGCACCATGTTCATATTCTCTGATTTCATGGAGAGTGATATTGTTGGATTATATCAGCTTTCTTAAGGTTGATTCTATTGACTCTCCTAATGGTGTATAATCTCATTTTGGAAATAGGAACCATGGTGGGTGTTGTGCCTATGGTTGATTATTTGACATAGTCACCGCTTGGACAGGGGGTGGTTGGTTCTAAGTGTGTGCTTGTTGAGTGGGCACCATGGGTTTTTGGTTAGCCGTAGGTGATCCTTACAGTGACACTTTTGGTTGGGTGTAGTTGACCTTTTTTACATCAATGACACCATCACTGGTGACATTTTTATTTTTATTCCACCATTTAGCTTTATCTATTGTAGTGTCATTTGTGTTTGTCTGGGTAGGATCTGCAAGGACACCTCATTTGACCAAGTTTTGGTCATAGAAAACTCCCCATTCAATGATTTTATTAAAGTTTGGAGCTAGCTGCAATACTGTTATAAATGACATATTTGGAATCAGATTGTCAACGAACATGGCTATGAGGTCTTTCTTGGGTACGTCATATGTGATTCTATTTGTAGTATTCCTCCATCTTTGTAGGCATTTTACAAAGGACTCTCCATATTTTTGTTTGATGTCACAAAGGTCTTTGATGTTGACCTTGTGCTCGATGTTGTGATGGAAGTGAGCGATGAAATTTTTGGCCAATTCACCCCAAGAAAGAATACCATGAGGTAAGTGTGAGAACCATTCCATTGCTGGTCTGACTAAGCTTTGTGGGAATATTTACATTAAGTATGTCTTGTCGTGTGTGACCTCAATTCAACTAGAAAATAATTCTTGAATATGCTCTATAGGGTTGGTGTTGCCCCTGTATTTGTCAATTTTTGGTACCGATAAATGAGTTGGAAATGGAGACATGTGAAATGAATGGTCAAAGGGGTATGGATGAAAATCCTCCGCAGTGTAGGACTTGGTTTTCCCTTGATTTTGCATGTCAATTATTTGGGTTTGAAGGCTCTGTACTTGTTGGATGAGCATGTCTATTTGAGACTGAGGATTATTTGTGACATTGTACCTCTATGCTTTAGTAGGTATGAGGTTGTGCCTCTGTGTCCCCTAAGTAGGGACATACGATCTCGTTGTTGGGACTTGATATTGGTTCCCCAACATGTGATTCTGATATGGGGGCATTTGATTGTCCCAAGATTGATTTTGTTGTGTTTGTTATTGGGGTTGAGGTTGTTGTTGTTGCTGAAGCTGGGATTGTTGTTGCTGGGGTTGAGGTTGTTGTTGTTGGGTTTGTTGTGGTCCCTGTATGAGCAAAGGCCTAACCTTGGGTGGGCATTGACTGAAATTTGGACCCACAAAGATGGATCCCAGTGGGAGTGATGTATTGAGCCCAAGGCTAGAAAGGACTAACTGTGGTTGCAGAATAGTGGCAAACGGGTTGTCACTTGTTGGTGGGATTGAGGGCATAGCATGATTGCTTGACTGTAAAGGCCATGAGGCCAAGGGTTGAGTCACACTAGTGACCATGGGTTTTGACCTACGAGAGGTTTATCGGGCCATATGGTTGACACATTAAATTTAGCGATGAGTTTGACTCCCTTCTTAATCAACATGGCTAAGAAACGTTTAGGATTCCTCTCTACAACAGCGTCAACAACTAACACGGAATAGGTGTATTTCTCTATCTTCGAGCTCCTTCTCTATGACATCATGGAACAATGTTGGTCTATGGGAATTCTCAATGAAAAGAGAAGGACTGGTATTTCTAAAAGGGTTGTCCTCCCGTTCTTGTTCCCAAGGGGGAAATCTATTGACATAAGACTCATCAGGTTGAGTTTTAGCCTTAGACCTTGTATAAGGCCCTCCATAAGGTGTGTGAGACATAGTGTTGTCTGGATTTTTTGAATAAAACAAGTGATATAAAGCAAACAGAAAAGGATAACCTTTCTAGGAGAGTTTGAGTTATGTTTGGACAAGGGTAATTCTAAGGATAGATGTTGATTTATCTTGATCTCAAAGACTTGGTGATGTAAGAACCGGATTCTTGACTATTGCCTGGGACAAAGTCGCTGATAGAGATATGATGATTTTGAGATAACAGGATCAAGATATTTTGAGTCTGAACTTTCAAACTAACAATGCTTGGACCATAATCGTGCTTTCAAAGAATGGATGATCTTTAAAGTTTAGAGATTCACACAATGTTCTTCGCATTTTTTGGGATAGACACTGATCTTTTAAATAGAATGAAGAGTATTTTCAAGGTTTTTTTGGTAAAATAGGTGTTTTAAAGTCTCTAGTCAAGTGCGGAAAACCTCCATCGATTGCGGTAAAGTGACTAGTTGATTGCGGTAATAAATAGGTCAAGTGCGGAAATAAACATGATGATTCTGGAAAACTTCCGTCAATTGCGGAAAAATGCGGACAATTGTGGTAAAGGGGAGACAGTCTCAAAAAAGACTAACAATTTACTTCACTATCTGATAGAATTGATTTTTAGGAACAAGGCTTTTTTTTTGTAGAATAGTTTGATTGTTGACAACCCTAAACTTTAACATGTTGGACTCATTTTGACAGTTTTGATATTTGTTTTGTGTGTTGGAAACTGATCAAAGAACAAGCACAATGGACAATATTTATTGTAATCTAACACAAGTTTTGACACAAGGATAAATATATTAATCTAAGGCAATTTTGGTTGTCAAATACAATATTATAGGCCCAATGCTTGAATGTTTGTTATCTCACACAACAAGTGTCACACTACTAGGACACAAAGGTCCACAATGTAGGTGCCCATGTTTTTCTTATTGCCATGTATTGTTGCCATGTTAGTGAAGATCTCTTTCACTGACACAATACCCTGAAACACATATGTTGGGAATCTTGGGGGGAAATTATGCAACACCTTGCACTATAATAAGGTATCTCTTCAGAGGTGAATCAGGTTGGCTTCTATTTTAACAAGGTTCTAGTAAGGTCTGCGGCATCTATCCAATTGGTTTGTACATGTGTGACTCACTTAAGAGCCTAGTTGACTATGTTGGCTCCTTAGGGATTATTCACCCGATCCAGACTATCATCAACACACCTTGCCCAATCTTGACTAGATATAAAATGGAACTTTCATTCACATCTTGATTATATACCCATCAAAAGGATTACCAGTTTAAGGTCATTCTCCTAGCAAGAAGAGCATTCCCCAGATAGGCCTTTCTAAAAATTATAAAGGTGTTTAATCTAACAGATTGTGCAAGTGCACCAAAGACTCAAGACACAAGGTTAATAGTTTAAACCCCAAAGGTTGAAATGTGAACTAAGCTAATCACTCATACAAGCACAAGTGTTCAATTTTAAAGCCCAAAGTAGGTGATGATTGCTTGGTCAGTTTTATTGCACCAAATTTGAAAAGTTCTTTGCCTTTGTTCAATTCTTAACTTCCACGTCAATTTTAACCACCAATATGTAAATGTGAGGTTCAAGATGTTTGCATGCAATGTTCTTTTTAAGCACTAAATGACAAATGAATTTATTTTAGTTCAATATGTTTGCATGCAATCTTCTATCAATTGCGGTAAAGCACTTTTAACTACGGCAGAATGTTGTTGATTACGGCACGGATTGATCGATTGTGACAAAATTTGTGCGATTGCGGTAAACTCGTAGCAATTGCGGCATGGATCGATCAATTGTGGCACAAAGAAAGAAAATATACTTGTGAATAATGATAGAAAATTATTGTGAAACCCTTACAATGATTGCGGCAATAAACCAGATGATTGCAGTAATCTTTCATCAATTGCGGTAAAATACCAGCGATTGCAAAAT
This sequence comes from Thuja plicata, assembly GCA_018584345.1. Taxonomy (NCBI): domain Eukaryota; kingdom Viridiplantae; phylum Streptophyta; class Pinopsida; order Cupressales; family Cupressaceae; genus Thuja; species Thuja plicata. The sequence continues at coordinate 6,384 of MU223652.1, forward strand.
TAAAAATATATCAAGAAAAACATAAAAAAAGAATTTGGCAACCGTACAGTTGTGGCCAAAAGGTTCTGTTTGCTATCTACAAGTGATATTTGGGTTGTTTGATTCATGTCAGGTTCACCAAAATGTACGCATAGATCAAAATCTGTAACACTCTCAATTACAAGGGTTAGTAGCACTGATTTGCAATGGGGGAAATCGATAGAAATAAGTACTAATAACGAAACTACGAATCAATAAAATGTACAAGAAAATAAGAGGAAAAAATGAATGCAAACCCAATTGCTTGAAGCTTCTATTGTCTCTCTCTACTCCTTCTAAAATGTTTTTTGTGTGATGCTCAATATTGGTGTGCGCACTGTCTATGACTTGGGAGCGTCGAGAATATGATATTGAATTCCGTTGATCGCAAGATGGCTTGATGCTTGAACCAATCTGACAGAGTAATGGTGCACATGAGCTTGAAATCCTAGATCCTTCAAATGGTTATGAAGGGTTTGTTATATAGGAATTGAGAATGATATGAACGATTGAGATCAATCCTAGAGATAGGGAGATGAACGGTTGAGATCAAAGGGAACTAGAGAAGCCATTAGTAAACTCCACCTCTTCAACTGAGAGAGAGGAGATAGAGTTTAGTTAACTGGAGAGCTAATTTTTAGTTACCTTTAGAATTGAAGATGTGGGTGGAGAAACCCATGTGAACTAAAGAGGTGGGTGGAGTAACCCATGTGATGTGATTGAGATTTATCTCTTTGAACATAATTGAATATTTAATTCATTTTTGTAATTAAATTTTTCAACATGTGAGATAATTGAATTCCTTTTTATTTAGAATTGCATTATTGAATGAAATTAAATTAATTTAATTGGAAGAATTAATTATTAAGTTTAAATATTTAAATTTAAACTTTAGGAAATTGACTTTAATTAATTAATTTATGGAAATTAATCAATTAAGGTTAATTAATTTTATAAAATTAATTATCTAATTAATTTTGGAGATTTGATGAGATGATTTGGGGAATGAATTTAGAAGAAAATAAATGATTAATTAATGATTAAAAAAACCATTCATTAATAGATGAGAATTAGTGTTTTTAATGTAAAGTCGCAAGTCTGTCTATTTTAGGGTGTCTACAATTACTTCATTTGTTATCTCCATAGGTTGATTCAGCCACATAAATTCTCCATATATTCTACTTAAAATGTAATGTATCCAATCTTCTACCTCAATGCATGGAAATGCAACAAATTGGGCAAACTTCTTTTCTTTTAGGGCACGAAATTATGGTTTCACACCTCCATCATCTCTCATAAGTTTTGTGAGATGTGATTTTTTAATTTTTTTTGTCCCTTAGTCCTCAAGATTTCTATGTCCTCAATATTTCAATTCACATATGCACTCACATATTCAACATAAAGAACTCCATAAGGCACATCTGATAGTGCTACATTAGGGCCTATCTCTATGGACTTATATGGATGTTTCTTGAATTTTGGATGAGGTCTTTTGGTAACATCGACAATGATAGGTGTAGTCATCTTTTCAAACTAAAATTTTCTTGATTTACAAGAGTTTTCACAAGTAAAATACCTCTTTTATCAAAACTAGGTTTTTCACGCAAACATTTTGACAAATCTTCCTTCTCGCTTCAAATTTTCTTCCAATCGTCTTAAAATCATCTCTCTGCTTTCTCTCTTGATTTTTGTATGTCAACTGAGACTTCACAATTTCCTTGTGTATCCCTATTTCCTTGATTTGATGGTACAATTAATGCTTATACCCTTATTCATTTAAATGGTCATTTCACTTCCTATATTTTCAAAATTTGATTGTGCACCTTCACAACTTGCTATAATCCTTCAATGAAAATTCTTATACCTCTTCCCTTTCATGCTCTAACTTTACCATGCCATAGAAGATCGAGAATTGACTCATTCAGGGGGGTTTTGGTTGATTTATCTAATACTCTTCCCCTAGGCCAAAGGACTATTTCAATTTCTAGTGGGATTTTGTCTTGAGATCCTACCGCAAACCTTTCGAATGGTTCATCCTAACTCTTCTTGATCCATATTTGCTTCATCTTTTTGTGCACCTCTTCAACTGATACTTTCATCTTTACTTTATCCTCTTTCTTTGAATTTGACTATCCTATCTTATCTTTATTCACTGAACTCCTATTGTATACAATCTTGGTTTGGTAATCCTTTGCAAAGTGTCTAGATTTGTTGCATATATAGCAGGCAATGTTTTTCTGACCACACTTGTTATACATTTGGCTTTCATTGGTTGCAGTATTCTTGGGAATGTTTCCAAATTCATTGCATATATAGCACTTAACATTACCTAGGTTGGGAAAATTGTTCCTTGCAACTTTTCTTCACTCACTTGCCTTATGACCATATTTATTACAATTGTAACAATGATCAGAAAAATATGTATTACCTTGACTCATCCTATTTATATAGTGCATGGCTTTATGACCAAATTTGTGACAAATAAAACACTTACCATCATTCCTTTGAGCATTAGGTTGTCTTGTAGGTGGATTTTTGTTCATCTTCTTATCAGAACTAGACCTTTTTATGTTGATTTTGAAGCTTCTCCTCCCTCATATCTGAGACCTCTTTCGTCACTTGGATTTATTTGTAAGAAATGAACCTATCTTGGTTGAGCTTACCATGAATGTTTCTTTATAGTCATTTTCAATTATGAACTCACTTCTATTTTTTTATTCAAGATCTTTTGCTTCCTACAAACTAGCAACAAGTCTATTGTATTCCTCAGATCTCTCTTTCAAGGATTTTTCTAGGTGTGTAAAATTGTGTACCTGTATAAAACCACAACACTTCAATAAAACATTAGATCAAGGTGTTAGTACATTAAAATCAAAACAAATTCAAATTAAACACCTCAAGAACATTCAATTGCTTCCTAGTCATGTAGATCCATTAGATTATTTAATTTCTCTCAAAATGCATAGAAATATAATTGAATGAAAACATGAAATGGAAGATTCAATCTTATAATGTACCTAATTATGAAAATTTGATGGAAGTGAAATTATGAATGATGAAATTCATATGAAATTGATACTAATTGATACAAAACTAGATGAATTATGCTATGAAAATTATCTAAATATTGTAATTATGATCTACATGATTCGATTATAAGGATGAAAGAGATCTAGATTAGGATATTAAGCTATGACAAGGATGCAATTCTCCTAATTCAATTAAAAACTCAATTTTACATAACCTCCTTGCGAATGATCTAGATACCAAATGACTTGAATTGAGGTTGATTTATAGATTTCTCAAGGAGGTAAAATGAGTGGATTCGAATTGGATGGTCAAGACTAATACAATTTTAATTGGATAGTTGAGATGTAAAAGGCATGTGATTGATCCTTGCACTTTTCTCCCATCGGTTGACTTTGCTAATTAGTCGGTCCCTTTTAAATCCTTGTGTGTCATGTCACATATGTGTCGGAGAGAATATTAATGGGATATTTAATTAAATCAAAGATAGTAATATCTCTATCCGAGTGATGGGATTTTTTTCTCTTTATTTAATTAAATGGATAGCACATTAATTGCTTGGTACTATTGATGAATTATGTAATTAATTTGATTGAACTTAATCACACAATTAGGGTTTAAGGTTCCTTTTATTTAATTGGATCAATTTATTGACAATTAGTGATTTGATTTCTCTTGGCCATTTTTAGGTGATTAAATTTGTCCCTCTATGAATCAATGTGCGGGTAGCATGTTGATTCAAAAAAGCATCTTATATTGCCCCTGATTTTGCACTAACCTGATAGAATGATGAATCACTAATGTCAAATTGAAAAAATTGATGTTTGGATTGAGATAACAGTGAACAGTTTGATATGAATCTTGATGAAACTACTCACAAATTGAGGATGTCCGATAGGATATTTTTTATCGCAGCCAATGTAACCAATTTGATATGAATCTTGTTGAAATTGATTACCTGCCAGAAGAAGACTGAAGATGTCAATTTCAAAAAAAAAAAGTAACCAATTTGATATGTGTCCTAATGAAATTGATTACCATCATATTGATATTGATTTGATGTGTATGAGAATGAGAAATTTGATATGGGTTCTAATGAAATCACTCGCTTCAAAGATTTTGATTTAGACAACCAACTTGATATGTATCCTGGTGAAATTAACTATCTGATGATGATGATTTCTTGATGAGCATACTATCAATTTGATATGGTTCCTGATGAAATTGATATGCCCCCGTTGATTCGATGATGATGATAAGTCTATCAATTTGATATGGAGCTTGATGAAATTGACATGCCCCTATTGTCGATGAAATTTATTTGACTTAATTTGATAAGATCTTTTCTTTTGATGACATGATTAGATCGATGAGTGTATGATTTGATAGATGATCTATGATTCATGTGATTTATTGCTTGATTGGTAATAGGATTCAATTTGATTATTGATTCAAGATTCAAAAATGATTCATGATTTGATTACTGAAGAATATTTGATGAATTTAATGATCAATGAAAGAGATTGATTGATTTTATGGCAAGATTTTCTGTTTTGAATTGATTCAATGTTTCAATTTTGATTTGATGCACTTACGATGATGATGTTCTTGTTGCGATAATGTGTTGATTATGCCCCTCAAGAGCGAACTCAAAAGGTGGTGATGATAATTAGATAATTTGGTGAAGATTTTAACAAATTTCAATTGATTTTGAATGATTTGGGATTCCTCTCAAATGATTTTGAATTGATTTCACATGATTTTGAATTGCTTTAGAATTATTTTGAAACAGTTTGAATGGTTTTTGATCATTTTGAGATTATTTGGAATGGTTTAGGAAAGTTTAGGAATTATTTAGGAATGATTAGGATGGTTTAGGAATGACTAGGAATGATTTAGGAATGATTAGGAATTATTATGAATGATTTAGGAATGCTTAGGATGGTTTAGGAATGATTATTCCATTTCATGTTCGAATGTTCGTGTTATTTGTCCATTTGATTTGAAATATCAATTTGACTTTTGATTGAGATCCTAAATGATGTTACGAAGCTTTCCAAGAACAATGATGTCATAAATTTGGTTTTGGCATTAATTAAGGTGAAAATGTGAAAATAATTTGATATAAATGCCTTTTTAGGGGTTATAATGGGTAAAATCACCATGTTTACTATTCATTTGCACATTTAGCCTTGGTGATTTTAGAGAGCTTCCAACAAGTAGAGATGGTGATTCCAATCAAAACCCACTTATTTGAGCTTTTTCATCGTCATCATAGGCCTACCCATTACCTGCCATTGGTATGTCGACGTTTCTCCATCATTATTTCATGCATTTAATGCCTTTATCATATAAAATTTTGAGCAATTTACATGAGGTTTTATGTTTTCTCATTTTGGGGGTTTCCTTGATTGTATACGAGTTGTCTTTCCTCATTTTGAGTCTTTAATGTCTCATTTCCAATTTTTGAAAGTTCATTTCATGTCTAGGGAAAATTTTAAAATTTGTCATTTTCAGTGGGTCTTGTCTCATTTCCTATCTACAATTTGTCATTTTCAAGAAATTTCATCATTTCCTACCCTCGTTGTATTGTTCTTGGAAAATTCATCATTTCTAGTTAGATAAATCTCATTTTCAGGAAATATTATTGTTTCTTGTCATTAAAATCTCATTTATGCGGTAAATTGTCTTTTTCTATTTGTGTACCCTACTGATGTATAATGTTGAGCTCTTTCGATGTTGATTTGATTCTTGATTAGTGTATCGAGTGCTTGTGATGATGTCTTGAATTTTTTGATGGGTCCATGTCAGATTCATGATAGAAACAATTGGATTTTGATGTGTGTTCGATGGTTTACAGGTTGATATGGGGATAGTGAACTTTTGAGGTCAATACTTGAAGGTACTGAACTTGATCGGTGCTCTATCAGATGAGTATTATAGAGTGATTTGACATTATAGTTTGTCATATTTTCTAGATATGTCTGAGTATCGAGTGAATAGGGGTTTTTTAACTACTCTAGTCGACAGATGGCACTCAAGACAAAATAATTCATCCTAGAGACCAAAGAGATTACGGTTACTCTAGAGAATGTGTATAGGATTCTCTAGACTCCCATTGTAGGTGAGATTGTTTACTGTGACTAGGATGTTGCTAAGGGTATTGAGGCACTATGTTGAGTGTTCCAAAATAAGCACATTGTTTGACATACCATCAGCTTGGAGCACATAGAGGCTTCTGATGAACTATAACTGATTGAATGTTTGAAGATGTTAAGTTGATGATCACAGTGACATAAGAAAGTTAATGCAAGACATTAAATCAGTTAATGTATTGTATTTTCATTGATGCAAACTTGATATAATTTGTATGGTCATGGACATATTGCTAAAGAATTCAAAGAACCGATGAATCAAAGGCTATGCTATCAGTAATGCATATAATTCAAGTATTCACAAAGTGACTATATACACTGACAGAGTGCACATCGACGAATAGAGTAAAAGAGAAAAGTCACAGTGTTACCCGATGAGAAAATGCACAGCATTACCAACAAGCAAATTCATAGTGTTACCTAATGAGCTAAAGCACAGAGTAACCTGACGGACAGAATTATAGTGTTACCCGATGAATGGATATCCCGAAGACAAATGAAGTCACACCAATGGAATAGTTAGTTATCACTAATGACTAACTAAAGTATTGCCCGACAGAACAAAGAGTTCAGAAATGACAAAATGCTTAGCTGTTAAGAGCTAAAAATAGACTTAACTAATACTTATCATTGTTTTAATCAACAAGATAAAGTTGAAGATAAGTAAAGGATTTAAATCCTCTTTGTCCAATTGGAAAGAAGATATCTATGAGATAAAACTGCAGTTTTTCTTTAAATCTAATTGGCGAGAATTATGGATCACACCAAGATCAAGAAAGCCAAGAAATGGTTAATCATGTCTATAAAGAGACAACCTAATTCATTACGAAGGTGGTGAAGGGGAGTGACAAGAGAATAGATGCTGAAGAGATTATGAAGGAGAAGAAAGACTTCATTCAGACCTAATCAATCAAGCTGAGGAAAGAGCTAAATTCTATAGACACTGATGAATAGTGATACAACATCACAGAGTAGAAAAATGTGGATCAAAGGTATTGAATTGATAACATTGATCAGAAAGGTAATGCACTTACAATAGATCTAAAAATCTGCAATTCAAGTTGTATATGTGAACAGATCAATTTATTGTTTTAGTTTAACCATTGAAGCGTCAAGTCTCTTAACCAAGAAGGACTTAAAAGTCTTTTGTAATTGAGATACATCCCAAGGAGTATCAAAAATTTTGATCATAGAATGTAGCATTGGATATGCTTGATACCTATTGAGAGGCCAAGTGAGTGTTTGATCAAGGATGGTAGCATTAGATGCCAGATACTAAGTGACAAACTATTCTTTAAATCCTCTAACAAGGTCACACCTAACAGTGTGTTTGTAACCTTTAACAGGGTTGGCTCGTAACCAAGTTCACTTTAGAAGAGTGAAAATTTGGGGTACCGCTCCCAGTGGTTTTTCCCTTAACAGGGTTTCAACGTTAAAAATCCATGTGTAATGTGTCTATGAATCATTACTTTATTGTTTTGTATTTCACTTAAGTAAATCTGGATTGATCAATATACACTAGTTATTTACTGTGTTTCGATAAATAGAAAGACTGCTTATCGGTAAACATATAGAAGAAGGTTTTACACAGTATTCTGACTAGTAGAAATTTGATAAAATTATTTCAAGGCATTCATCTTATAGGACTGAAGATAACTAGAGGTATAATTTGTGGTACTAAGTTTGAAGGGTTAATTTAAGGATTAATTTTTGAGGCCAGTGATTCACCCCCCCCCCTCTCAGTTATTACTAATAGCTTCTTATTCTCCTCTTCTCATAGTGATGGTTGGATTGATCGATGATTTTATCATACCAGATAGTAGTGCTTAGGGATTCTTCCATGGCTAGGGATAGTTACTGGAGGATTTACTTAAAATACCATGACATTTTTCTTTGGTTTCTTGTCTTTCAGATCACTTGTACCATGAGCTACACCAGGTGGTATATCAGTATGACAAGAGTGTGTCTATAGGTGTGGTTGTTATATAGATCTAGGCATGAGAGAACCTTCTTATGATGAGACCAGTTATTCTATGAGAGAGACATGTGTGACAGCCTTACCTATATATGTATAGTATTTTTATGGTGCAACCCTGATTTGGGAAGTTAGAGTACTGAAGGCACGTTTTGTATGATCTGACTACAGTGGAGTGGAGACCCTATTTGGATTGTGAGGAGTGGAGGGATGGTCAGAGAGAGATGCCCTTTGTGTTTATGAGTAGGTATCTAACATTAGATAACTGAGAGGGGCGGTGAATCAGTTAGCTCCAGTTATCCTAAAATCCCAAATTCTCCCAAATGTATATAACAATAATTTCAAACATATAAATCAACTGGGTGAAATATAAACTGTGATCTCAAACTTTAGTTACTAAGTTGTCTAGTCATCTACTGAGTAGCAGTAAATTGATACTGTGATTACCAATCAATGCAGATAAGATAATGTGTTAAGAAAAATAACAATCCAAAATAATCATGCACATTAACACATAGATTTTTAATGTGGAAACCTTGCTAAGAGAAAAACCACCTAGGACCAGTAACCCAAAATAATTCACTCTTCTGAAGTGAGCTCGGTTAAGAGCCAAACCTATTAAAGGTTATAATGGACACTATTAAATGTACCCTGTGTTAGCTCTTTTTCATGTAAAATCACTATATATCTTATCAAGCTTGACTCTCAGATTCCCAATTCTTGATTCATACAGGGAAAAGGCTAATTAACAAGGATATGATCCCTCTACACTTTGAGCTCCACAAACACAAGTGGATGTACCTTCAACAAGTTATTGCTTTTCATAAACATTTTAGTGGTGGATATAAGGTCACACTGATTTGCCAATTGCTTTTTGTTGTATTAATGAAACCTCTTACAGATAACCATGATCAATCTAATACAGAGCTTAGTAAGAAATACTATGAACTTAACAATGAAAAATAAAAGTGATATAATGATTCTCATCCTTCTTCTTTTTAAAGTTATTTGACTCAGGAAGGCTAACCTAGATCATTCTCTCTTTAAGGAATCAACAAGTTAAATTGTATCCTTCAATACAATTACTTAAGCATGAATATTCTTTAGAACATTAAAGTAAATGATTTATTTGTTTTAATATTGATGATGAATAACTTTTTCTCAAACCCTAGACCAGTGCCTTAATCTTGTGCCTTAATCTTGGGCAAAGAGTCAAATGAAATACAAATCCACAGAAAGCTAATTAATCAAAATACACAAGAAGTTCATATAGAGTGCCTTACAAACTACCCCTTCATTCCTATACCCTTGTATCAAATCCTTACAAATATCTTTAACCCTTTGGGATCACTTACAAGAATTACTCTCTCCTTGAAAGAAACTTATAAGCAACTGCACAGTCATCTTATAACTAGTATGTTTAAAATGCCTTACAAACAAAACATACAAGAGCATAAACATAAATGTAAAGAGACAAAAAAGATGCAGAATAGGAAACTCCTCTGCATTTTATTAATATGATGCTTCTTCAATACATTAAAAGACTAAAAGCATAAAAACTTAGACAAAAGAGAAGTCTACCTCTCAGTAATATATTTCATCATCCTTACAATTATGTTCTATCTTGCTATTTATAGAGTCTTAGCCATCTTGGAATCCTTAAATAATAAGGATGCAAAAAGCTTCAAGTGGCTTAGACCTAACCCTAAAAGATACTAGAAGACAAAATACAATAAGACCTTAAGTGGTGGAAAGACAAAATAGGAAGACAATCAGATTTAATCTTCAAATCTTTGTTAGTTGGCACCTTTGTCTGTAAATATTATGGATAGCCTCAAATAGTTGTTGCGAGATCTAGTAACCACCAATACAAGATAACTTACACTAGTATTTCTGATGACTAACCTCCATGTGCTCATAGATTAGGTGTCATATGTCTCTTTACTCCTCGTCCAATATGTCTAAGTCAACTGTTGCAGGCTTCTTTTTCTTGGGCTTGGTGAGAACATCACATGCTGCAAATTCTACCTTTGTAGGCCAATTAAAGCTCTGAATGCTTTGTAATTGCTCCTTTTTCCTTTCCCATCTAGCATCTATAATACTCTTGACATTTGTAACAAACTTATTAAATTATGTTTCATCTTTGAATGCCTCATCTAAGGTCTTATTAGACCTTTCCATATCTAATTCACCATTGTCAGATATAAATGCCTCTTTATTAGGAAGTAATGTATCAAATTCACCTCTCCTTACTTCTACTACCTTAATCTCATCATTATCTCCCTTTATTAGAGGAATAAATTTATTGTAATCTGAGCCAAATATGTTGACCCTAGCCTCAATCTAATTTGCCTTGCCCTTGAAGAAAGATAAGGTAACCCCAATTTGATCAATTTCCTCACCCACTTGTGTCACAATCTCAGGGAGATCTACCCTAAGTGGTTGTAGGGCTTCAAAGCTTTCAAAAAAATTTGTCCTAACTGACTAGGTTCCAAAATAAGGATTTAAATTGAAACATAATTATTTACCTCTGTTTGCAAGCCAGGCAACTTATTGTAAGCATTGTATACTAGATCAAGCTTTTTTTTTCAGGACATTGATCCTATGTTGCAAGATATTTCGCAACACTTCCAAAGCCTCTTTATTTTGATGTTTTTCATGTTTTATCTCGTTTGAAATATCCCCTACATCCTTAGTTTGTACTAGGGAATCTACAACTTGCTTTGGTGAAGTAGGAATAGTATCAGGGATTGCTTGTAGTTTCTGATTTAACTCTACTACCAGCTTCTCTAATGTATTGATCTTTAGCAAGCATAGTTTCTTATCCTTCACTACAGAACTTGATTCATCAAACAATTTTTGATATCTCTTTGACATGTGTTCAGCTTTAGCTTCATTTAGATGAGCAAAATGGTAAGGGCCTGTGATATTTCCAAATCTCCAGTTTTATGGATAGACCATATGATCTTATCCCCATCCATTTTTTCATGTACATTAATAATTGATGGCTTATTCATCTTTGGAGCCAGAGCCCACATGGCTAAAGTTTGGGATTGTGTATTATATCCACATCCCCTAATCAATTCTCCCACCTGTGTCTCTGAAGACAATTTTATATTAGGATACCTTCTTATCTGGTCAATGATAAAGGTAGAGGCCAGATCCCATCCTTCCATGAGTAACATCCCACTATATTTAACCAATTGTCTTGCTTCCTCTAGTGTCATGGTTTCTATCTCAGGGTTCTATTCCTGCAGAGCCTTCAAGGCTTCACTTGGAACTATTTTTCCTCCTGCTAATTGCAATTGTGACCTAACTTGTTGTTGCTTTTCCCAAATTAAGAAGTCCTTTAAATCTTTGGTTTTGATGAAATTATCATCACTCAATAATTGCTCTTGTTTAATCTCTTTCATCCTGACATAGTAAAAGAGGTATTTCAACATCTTCTTCTACATCTTCTCTTTTCTTATTACCTTCCCTTATTAACTTCTTGAGCTGATGCTCATAATCTCTATTACCAGTGAATAAAGAACTCACTTTATCTTTTTTCTTCTTATGTGTCTTAACATTAGAAGGCTCCCCTATTTCTACTTTATGTTTCTTCTTGGGAGGTTCACCAGTCACCTCAGCCTCATTTTCTTGAGTTAAATCCATTATTATATTCTCCTTTGTTTGAGGTGGTTGATCCATTGAAGGAGGGATATGCACTGAATAGATGATGTCACTATACTCTAAGGAAGAGTTCTTGTTAGGACCTCTTTCCTTATCTTCTATCTGCTCATCAATCTAGTTACACAATTTTCCATAAGACTCTATCATCTTATCAAGTATTTGCAAGTAAGGAACATCTAGGAAGTAACCCTCAAAAGGGATCCCTTTCTTCTTGAGTTTTTGTTCTAGATCCATTAGCTCTTAGAACTTATCAACCCTTCTTACAACTTCATCATCCTCTAAGATGTTCCTTATAAGGTCCTCCTCTACACAATTCTCATGCTCTTTAGTATTTGGAATAGTTGGTGTCAAGAGTTTCTTTACACTAAATATAAAACTGTCTGTGTCAACATACCTATACAAGGATACATTCATTCTGAAATGACCCAACCATATGTTTACTGATTCCAATGCCCTTTTTCCAATTGTGAAGCCATAAACTTTAAACTATCGAGGTGTAAAGGTACCTTTTCTATGTGAAGCCAAATACTCCTTATCAGTCAATATCAGTTGCCATTTGAACTCCACAATAGCTATCCTAGGTGGCACATGATATGGTAGTATATGTTGTGGCTGGGAGCAACCATAAACCCTTATCAAAGTAAAATCTTTATTATTGTAGAAATCTCCCCAGTTGTGGTCTCCTGTCCACTTTTCCACAAATTGATAGGGCTTGAGAAGCTACAATACCTTGATTGGTAATCTTGTCATGTTTACTCCTAAGCAGCTTAAGATTGGATACACCATCCAATTCTAGAATGTACAGAATTCATTTTCCCTTGATGTATAATTCCAAACCCTTAACTAGAGTTGTATACGATTGGATTGGCCTTGGTAGAATCTCCTAGGTCTCAAATTTTGCAAGTCTGTGATATTAAAATTATAAAAAAAATCAAATGCATCAATAAAGAATACAACAAGAATTTAGTGCTAGGTTCCTTTTTATGAATGTCTATGAACCCTTGATGCATTCGGTCAATAACATATTGGATATAGTCATAATCTTTGTAAACATGTGGACTTTGAAGATCCAAAACAATCATCAGAATATCTGAAGATATCCTGTCACTACCCCCCATCAACTCCTAGAACTCTACACAGTCCATAAGAAATATATTTCATATAAAAGACTAAATCATTGTAGAAATAGGGTGCATTGGATTTTGGTATGGCCACTATTTATTTTTTGGTATTTTTGGGCACATGACCTTGAATCAACCTAGCCACATTGTAGGCTTCCCTAACATACCTAGTTGCTAATGCTTTTAGGTCTATTTCTCTAGTGTAGGGGTTGTAAATGTTGAAAAATTTCATAAAAGATGCCCTATCTAGAGTTACTAGGGCTATTCCATCATTCTTCTTAATGGTATTGGAGATAGTATCATATCTACTAGCCAACTCAAGCAATAAATCTACATCTACAAAGCATCTGGCACTATCAATTTGGCTAACTATGATGTCCATGGGTTTGAAACGAGACCACGACCATCGTATTTTTATGAATGTAATTAAATAGATGGTATCCAAAAGCATTAGGAGTCTTAGAATCTCTACAATATGACATATTATCACCAAGGTATTAATCATTTACCTATTTTCCTTGATTCATTCCTGGTAGCAGAGTCACAAATTCATCGGAGTAATTCCTTTTTCCTTTATGATCATCTTCAACATCTCCACTCTTTCCACTAGTTGAAGCCACACTTACTGCTTGACTCATATTTTTTGTTTTAATCCAAACAATGTTGATCAAACTCTTGTTTCTTCACACTGCAACCCAGACAGTTATGTTCTTCTAAAAACACTAACACTCGGGTAAATTTTAGCTCTATATTCTGAAACTTTGGTAAACTAAAATGAGCAATGAAAATACTTATTTATTCTTGGGAAATCAATGTACCAATCTATTCGATATCATGAAACTATTATTCAGTCACTTCTGCCATTACTCTACATGTTATGATATCAATTCTCTTAGCTGTGGCGCCTGAGGTTGAAAGGTGATCAATTTTTAAAAAGGCCAATCAGGGTAATCATGAAACCTCATTATATGTGAAATAAACTCTATGCTTGATATGATTGGCTCACATTATTACAACTCAGAAAACCTCATACATGCTATCATAATCCTTTTGTTTTATGTGGCTAACGACTGTACATAATGGTGCAAGACAAAACCCTTATGAATTTACCTTATTCATACTCTGGTTCTCTTTAGTGACCACGCAACTGTTCTATCTCCTTGTCGCTAAGAGTTAGCCTTAACTCCAGTTTTATCATGAGATTTAACACACACCATGCAATTTGAAATCTATCAACAGTTCAGATCTTTCATATTAACCATGCTTTCAAATTAACTTAACCTTCTTTCTTTTATAGAGTACATTATTGAAGAAATTTAATGTCGCTAAACTTTCTGGCTTACCATGAGTTTAGTTCAAGATTATGCTACCATCGTTAGACCCTCTTTAAATCTTACAGTTCACGTTAAATCTCTTATTTAATTTGTACTTACTGCATCTGATTAGAGACAACGTGACTATCATTAGATCATTTTTAATCCATCGGCTTGCATGAAATCTCTCAAGCTTTATCCTTAACTTTAGTTTGTCATGAGACTTCGTGACTACAAGCTATCTCTAAGTCGCCAGATAGATTTCCTAACCACAGGTTTATTTTGAGACTTTATGCAAGCCGCAGATCTCTGGGATGACTTAAACACGTGTCAACATATGAATCATGACCTCTAAGTTTCTAGACAATCTCTAACTCTTTGACTTCTATCGGCGACTTAACACCAACCATCAGATCTTTTCTCATCTACGCTTCAGATTCTCCCACTGCAAACTTCACTAAGCCTAGACTTAACCTTTGCTAACCACATTTCATATGGATACTTGGTGACTAACTGAATCTCGTTGTCATTGAATAAATCATCTAACTCAAGGTCTATTGTGAGATTAAATGCCAACCTTTAGATCTTTCCTCAATTTGACAGTAGTCACTAAATCTCTTGAACTTTTAGTCATCTGTACTTTTATCTCATGATTAAACGCTGGCCACAAGATCATATTTGAATTAGCTGATAGTCGCTAGATATCATAACATTTCACTTAACCCTTGTTTTCTTTAGAGATCTCATGACTGAATAAATATGACCATGTCTTAACCTTGATGAGTTTGTGAGACTTCACAACTGAATGGAATTCAAAGTTGCCATATGATTTCTTAACTCTGGAGTTTATCTTGAGATTTCAAGCCCACTGTAGGATCAATTTGAAAATCAACCACTCACATTAAATCTCTAATCTTGATGTTCTTTATGAAATCCTTATGAGATTACGTGTCTATCCATGATTCATTCATCATCTTATGGTCTGCGTTAAATCTCAAGAACTTTTACTAATCAAATCTTTCATCTTGTGATTAAATGCCAGCCACAGGATTAACTGAGCATCTACGACTATCGCTAAATCTCTTAAGATTTACCTTAACTCTTTTTTCCTTCTGAGATCTTGCGACTGAATGAAAATAAAACCAAACTTTAACTCTAATTTATTTGTGAGACTTCACGACTGAAGAAACTCAAAGTTGCCAGACCATTTCTTAACTCTGGGGTTTCATCGGAGACTTTGCGCAAACCACAAGATCTCAATATGAATCAACAGCCTATGTTAAATCACTTAATCCCTCAAAGCATATTCATTTTCTCACAAGATCATGTGACCAAAGCATTGCGCTGAGTCTAAAAACAAAAGGGAATATTCAAAAACTTTTAAGAGATTACACGACTAACTTAAAATATGAAAAAGATCACATGACTTAAAAAGACTTAAGTTCCATGAAAAAGGTAATGTCAAATTAGAAATCGATTATAAAGAATTAGGGTTTTCTGCTTTAACAAGGATAAAATTGACCTGGAACCTAGGTTTTTACACATTTTATTATTTTATCACTTGGAGATCAACATTTGCAGGGAAAATCTGGTAGCAAGTTGGACAGGTTTTGACCTTCTAAGAAAGAATAACACTGGGAACCCAAAAAAATATAATAGTGAGATTTCAAAACTGGGAATATAACCAACAACCTAGTTTGAGGATTTATCACTAACAGTCCTCTCTTGACCAATAATTCACTATGGGGTCAACAAGAAAACACTCAACATTCATGTTTGAATGTCATAATAAAGACTTTCATGTCCTACTTGGTTAAGAGATTTATCTGTAAAAATGGTTAAACTGATACAGTAATGATCTAATTCAAATACAAATCTATTTGCATATTTTTAGATCTATGCTAAGTACATAATACCTCTAATCAATTTGTTCACTTTAGTTCCTCTAATTCTTCATACTCTGTTATTCTTGGTAAATGCTCTTTCCTCTATGGCTCGGTGTTGTTTGCAGAAATGTTCAGTTCTGTCTTCAACCAGTTTGATCAGTCATGCATGAATTTTGCATGTGTGTGCATCATAGAATTATTGCATCTTAATGAATCTCTTGTCTCTTATATAGACATCATTATGCATTTAATTTCCATCCTTTATATTTTGTCGCTTAATCTCCATCGTTGGTTTTGCCTCTTAAACCTTCCTTGACAGTTGTGTCAAAAACACGTTTCAATCTTCTATGTCCGATCATCCTTGAATTTTCATATTCATTTTATCTTCATAATAAATCTTATAATTTATCTCAGAATCATCAATTTGTCAGCTCATCATTTTAGTCTGCCTCGATTTCTTTTAATTTCTTGGTCAATACCATGATGTGTCGGTGATCCCTAGCTCGGTTATCATTATGCTTGGTATACACTATATTTACTCATTGTTCATTGTTACTTGATGTATTAGAACTCTTTAGTTATGGACCACATAAACTTTGTTTGTTCCATATCTTTAATCTATAATAAATGTTTTTTAGCACAATGATAATCAAATAAGTTGACATCAATGATAATATATTAACTAATTAATGTATGTTGTCACATATGTAACTCGATTGATCATCAAAAAAATGACTTCAAACATACAATCAATTGTAGTTCATCAATCTCTCCCTTCAGCATTGATGGCAACACAATATGAAATATGCAATATGAAAATGCCATAGATTACCAAACTTATGTTCTACAACTATATGCAAAATGTTGTAGCTCTCCCTAGCTTGTATATATAATATGTATCAGCATTAAAACTCACCATGCAAAATCTCCATACAAATTTACCTATTTTGTTCTTAAATATGCTCTCTTTCTGTAGATAGATATTTCATTTCCCTCCCTTTCTCTTTTGTCCTTTTTCTCCCTTTAATGGATAGATATTTCATTGCTCAATGCCAAAAATAAATATATAGCTCGTTATTAGCCAAAAAGTATGTCTGGTTTTTGGTTCAATAGTGTAAGTACCTGCAGTGTACTGATATGCAATTGTCAGTCCAGTTTAGCTTTGCATCAACATGATTAATATTCTGATTACATGTAGGTTGATGCAACCTCCTAGTCAGCTTAGTGACTGATAGATAAGGGACAAACCCCTAGTCTTTGTACATATTCCAATGTAACTTGTTTGTTTTGTACTTGTTCCCTCAAGTAGTGATATTTTATAGATATATTCTTTATTTTTTCATGCATCACCAGATTCTTTGAAATATTATTGCACTAGAGTTATCACAATAAATTACCACCGGGTCAGTGATCTCTTCATTCATTCCTTTCAAAAGTTGTTTTATCCATGCAATGTTCGAACAGTTTGGAGTAGTAGAAACATATTTTGCTTCTGCAGTTGACTGAGATATGCATCCTTGCTTTTTACTTATCCAAGTAACTAATCTTTCTCCCACAAAGAATGCTCCAATATTAGTTCTCTTTCTATCATCAATGTTCCCAACCCAATCAGCATCTATATAA
Source organism: Thuja plicata (assembly GCA_018584345.1). Lineage (NCBI taxonomy): Eukaryota > Viridiplantae > Streptophyta > Pinopsida > Cupressales > Cupressaceae > Thuja > Thuja plicata. Next base: position 24,174 of record MU223652.1, read on the forward strand.
ACTTTCAGTTTGAAATTTCCTTCTCTCTTGTACCAAAGTCAATAATCTTCAGTGTTCTCCAAGTATCTAAAAATTCTCTTTACAACAGTCATATGTGATTATTTAGGAATAGCATAAATCTTGCTACAATTCCAACTATGTGTGCAATGTATGGTCTTGTGTGTACAACATACATCAAATTTCCAATCATAGATATCTACAATGTCTGATTTACCTTAGTTGTCTTATCTTCCTTTGTCAATTTGCATCATGTAACCATAGGTGTTCCAACTCATTTTGATTCTTCCATTCTGAATGTCTATTAAACTTCCTTGATGTATTTGGATTGAGTAATGTAGATGCCTTCGGCCTGTTGTAAAATTTGCAAACCAAGAAAAAAATTGATCTCTCCAAACATTGACATTTCAAATTCTTTCCTCATTTCATCAGTGAAGGATTTTCATAAATTATCATTACCACCAAATATAATATCATCAACAAAAATTTCAGCAATAAGAGTCTTATCAGTATTTCCTCCTTTCAAATACAAATTTTTGTTATCACTTGTTCTAAAAAATCCAATACTAATAAGATAAGAGTGTAGTCTTTCATACCATGCTCTGGGTGTTTGTTTTAGTCCATATAATTCTTTGTGTAACTTACATACCATGCTTTCCTAAGTAGGATCAAAAAAACTTTCAAGTTATTCAATGTATACCTCTTCTTCTAGTATTCCATTCAGAAATATAGATTTAACATCCATCTAATATACTTTGAATGCTTTGTATGTAGCATAAGCAAGTAATATTCTAACTCCTTCAAGTCTAACAACAGGTGCAAAAGTTTCTCCATAGTCAATACCTTCTTCTTGTGCATACCCTTTGCATACTAGTCTTGCTTTATTTCTGGTTACATCTCCATTCTCATTTAATTTGTTTCTGAATATCCATTTGGTGTCAATGACATTCTTATCATTTGGTCTCAGTACTAATGTCCATGTTTTTTTTTCTGTATCTGCTCAAATTTTTCATTCATTGCATTAATCCATTCTTCATTTTCAAGTGCATCTTTAACAATTTTAGTTTCAAATTCACAGATCAAACATGTGTTTTTATTCATCTTACTTTGTGTCATCATGCCATCTCTTCTATCTCCAATAATTTTATTTTGTGGATGATGTCTTCTTACATATTTTGCAAGTACAAGTTCAATTCTTTGTTCCTCATTATGTTCTCCAGTTGGTACATCATCATGATCTTCAATTGCAATATCTTCCTGATTCTTGGTTGGTGCATCTTGATGCTCAGTAACATTACCTTGTTGCTCGGTAATTTTAGGTATTTTCTTAGGCGAAGTGTCAGGTTCTTCAATGTAAACAAATATATTGTAGTCTGCAGGTTCTCTTTTGCTTTCCTCATCATTCTTCTTAGCATATTCATCAACTCTTACATTTTCACTTTCAATGATCTTTTTAAAAGACTTGTTCAAACATTTACAAGATTTTCTCTTAGTTGAATATCCTATAAATATTCCTCCATTACCTTTTGAGTCAAATTTTCCATTTCTATCATCTTCCAAAATATAGTATTGACTTCCAAATATTCTAAAGTAACTCACATTAGGTGTATAACCATACCATAATTCATAAGGTGTCTTGTTTGTATCTTTTTTTAGTTGTACTTGGTTCAATGTGTATACAACAGTACTAATATCTTCCCTCTAGTATACTTGTGCAACATTCTTTTCAATCATTAGTGTTCTAGCACAATCCACAATTGATCTATTTCTTCTTTCAGCAATCTCATTTTGTTGTGGTGTTCTCAGTGCAAAGACTTGTCTTTTAATTCCATACTCATTACAAAAGTTAGTGAACTCATCAGAAATCAATTCACCTCCTTTGTTAGATCTTAAACATTTTAGTTCTTTACCACTTTCCTTTTCACTTTAGCTTTGTACCATTTGAACATCTTGGATGGTTTAGATTTTTCTTTTAAGAACATAACAGTCATCAGTCTAGAGTATTCATCAACAAATAAAATAAAGTAATTGTCACCATAATAAATTTGTGTTCTCATTGGTCCACATAGTTTGGTATGAACTAACTCCAAAATATCAGCAGAAGAGAATTTTTTTCTCTTAAAACTACATTCTGACATTTTTCCCATTTGACAATTCTTGCACATAACATGGTCAAGTGTAGATAAGCTCGATAAGCCTCTTACTTTCCTTTTCTTACTGATCTTGACCATGTTGTCAAAATTTACATGACATAGCCTCTTATGCCACAACCATATATCTTCATTCTTAGTCATCAATCAAGTAGTTTCAGCAGTGTCAAGATAGAATAAATTACCTTTTGATTGTTCTCCAGTGCCGATCAAATTTCTTGTTTCATCATATATTCTAACTTTTTTTTTTTCAAATGCAACTCGGTGACATGTGTTATTCAACTTTGAAACACTCAAAAGATTATAATTAAGTCCTTTAACCCAATATGCATTCTCACATTTGATCTTATTGTTCAGCAATATAGTCCCTTTTCCTTTTACTTGACAAGGTGTATCATTTCCCATTCTAACAGATCCACCATTATAATGCTCAAGAAATTCAAAATTTTCTTTATCTCCAGTCATGTGATGTGTGCATCCCCTATCAATAATCCAAATGTCATGCTTGCTAACTCTAGAAATAAGTGTTGTTTCAACATACCTTTCATCTTCTTTTGAACCTTCTTTTAAAGCTACAAATATTGTCTCAATGGCTTCATTAGTGTTGGTGTTGGTGTCTTTTTCTTTATCTTCAGTAATGTAACATGCCTTTTTTCCTTTGTCTTTGTAATCTCGGTTACTCCTGTTGGTCAAATAGTGGTCAAAAATCATCAAAGATGCTTTGTTTCAAATGTTGGTCGCACACCCGCATTGGTCTTTTAACATGTTTTCAAGGTGTGCGAGTGAGTGATGAGTCATTTTAATGTCAATCGCGCAGTCGCGGTAAAATTGTGTCAAGTCATGTTAGCACTGCGAGTGAGTGGTTTGGTTGTTAAGAAGTGTAAATCATGCAATTGTGATGTAATTTTAAAGTCGGGTCATAAGCTTGCGGCTAAGCGAGTTGGAAATGGTTCTATTTATCGCTCACTTGCGAGGGATTAACTCTTTTAAAAGAAGATCTAGCGAGTTCGTGATGATTTAAAGTATTATGTGTCACATAGTCGCTATGATATTATGTTTATAACTTTATTCTCTACGACTAAGCGAATGTTGTAAAAAAAGGGTCTGGTCGCACACCCGCATTAGGTTTTCATGTATGTCTTTTTAAGTTAGCGAGTGTGTGAGGTAGTCAGATTATAGATGTTGTTCACTCGTTCAAGTTCTAACTCATACGTGTTTTGCAGTGCGAGTAAGTGATTCATTGTGGGGAAGTTATCAGTTGAAAGTTTGTCACTCAATCACCAAAGTGTATTCAATGTTATAAAAGGTGTGCGGGTGTGCGACTATGAGATCATTTGTGTTCTCACTCACCCGCTGATGATTTGAAGTCTAAAGAAATGAGCTCGCGAGTATGTGATAAGGAAAAGAAAAGGCTATCGCTCACTCGCCCATGAATAAAGATAAAAGGAAAATGCTCAGCAGGTATGCAATTGAAGAAAGTAAGTTGGCAACCACCCACTCGCAGTTGATAAGAAACATAAAGCATTAAGAGATAGTGAGTGCATGATGGAGAAAAAATGAAGTTGTCACTCAGCCGCTCACAGATTAAAGTAAAGAAAAAGGGGTTAGCGAGTGTGCGATAAGTGAGTTTTAAGATTTTGATAAAAGCACTCACTCAGCCGCAAAGGATTAAGTCATAGAGAATTTTCAATAGCGAGTCTGCGACCAAGAAGAAAAAGGGTCATTGCTCACTCGCTAATATTATAAGTTGAAGTGTTTTGTAGCGCGACTGCGCGACCAGAAAATAATACATGGTTATTTTGGAAACCCGCTCACTCTCTCAAGGAAAAGACATGATAAGTGAGGATCAGCGAGTGCATGACTAGGAGATGACTGAGTAATAAAGACCATGTCGCTTACTCGCAGAGTTTCAATGAAATTAAGATCCTGAGTGGTGAATTTGCAACTAATAAAAAGAAAGAATGATGTCTCTCACTCAATCAAATACAAACATAAAGCATTAAGAGATAGCGATTGTGTGATTGAGAAGTAATGAAGTTGTCAGTAAGGTCATCGTCCAGTCGCGGAGCATACAAGCCAAAGAAAAGATAGAGTGCAAGTACGCGACTTAATGAAGAAAAGGGTTTTGTCACTCACTCACGAGAATAAATTTAAATATGAGAAAGGTACAGCGAGATGGTGACAAATTGACATGTGGTTCATATCTAGCCTATGAGGGCAAAAAGGGAAAAAAGGTGTGTACTATTTCCAGCAGGGATCATACAATTTGAATTAATGGCAGCATTGGTTACAGAGAGATGATTGTGTAATTTTGCAAGTGTGAGAATTTGACATTCAATTGGACAAGAGGCTGATTTGATGACTATAAGTTTGAATGATTGAGCTTAATTTTGTACAGCTCTCATTTCTGCATCCTAAGATTTCCTGTGAAGAATGCTAGAGCTTATTTGTCTAAAATAGTTTGTCTAAGATAGTAATTTGAAGAAGGATGAGTCAAGCTATTGTTCCCGCTGCCTCACAAGGGTCTGAGAAGAAGAAGGAGGTCACACTAAGGGAGTATGTGGAAGAATTTTCTGAGTTTCTGCCCGAGACTTTGAATACAAATAGTGCAAATTGGGATGAATGGAAAGATAGATGGTGCCAATGCAGGAACCCGATCACCCCGAATTACTCTAGTAATACCTTATTCCATTATTTCTAGAATAATAGGATTAAAGCAGTTCCCATTTGCAATCCATGGGATTTGAATATGGAAAAATTGATTGTGCCTGATGTTTATATTGACATAGGCCTTATTAGGGAACTGGCTAAGAATTACTTCCCAGTAGCTAGGGTAATCAGGAAGAAAAATAAAGAGGCCCTAGTTTCCATAGATAGGAGATCAGTGGCAAAAGTTTTCAAGATCACTGGTGCATTATGTACATATATTGATTTGAAGAAAAATAAGGAAGATTATATCAAGAGAGAGGATTTGATTAAGAAATATGAAATGCCCAAATTCATGCCCACGGTAGATAGGCACCTAGTGAAAATCCCAGACAATCTCAAATCACCTTTTGACTTATCCTTATTTCATCATTACATAAAGTGCACGGTCTATGGTTTGAGAAGAGTTTTAGATTTTGATGGAGATTCTATAGTGCCACAAGATTTACTTATGATGGCTATGAACATTCAGCACCCGGAGGTTAATACTGATTATGACTATGTGGGATACATAGTTGATGCTATTCATGCTGCATTAGTGGAGATACAAACAGATGCCCCAGTACCCACCTTCAAGCATTATTCTCATCTGATGTATATGATTTTATATTATAATAGGGCATCTATGGATAAAGAGCTTGAATTTTTTGTTTCAGAGTATGGTGTTGAAGCACCAATCCAAAGAACTGTCACAGGAACAAAACATAAATGTTATGTCTCTTATATTTCCCATATTGCAGCATAGGATTGATGTTTTAAAATAGAAAATTGACATAGTATATACACTATATGGGTCATTACAAGAAGCTTTGAAGAAAGCTACAAAAGCCATGATTTTCTTGGAACCCACTTTCAAATTTTGGTCAGGGAGGGAAAGGCTCATGGATAAATTAAAAACTGCTATGTTATATAGTGATGACTTCCTAATGCAGGAGCATCCCAGGGTAGTTGGCTATCTTACATGTTTGGGAGATTTGATGGAGTTGTGTGGACTTATTTTCATGTGTGAGTGATTTGGTAGAGTTGTGTGGACCTACTTGGGTCTTGGTTAATTGGTTTTGATGTATTTAATGGAACTTGGCATGGTCTTGGTTGCTTGGCATGGACTGGGAGGAGCTCGGCCTTGCCTAGGAATTTGGTGCCTATTATAGGCCATATAAGTAATTTTACACAATGAGTTAGAGGATGAGAATTTCATGGATTGAAGAGGGCCTAGATTTCTACCTACAGTTTGAAGCACGAGTCCTAATTCATCTGGAGCTAGGAGATATCGCAATTTTACTAAGACATTAATTTTGGGCATTTAATTGTTGTTGTTGGCTGACTTGTGGCATTTAATTTATGTGTTTGTATTTAATTTATGTTCAGGGCTGACCTATGGCTTAGATTGGTATAAGTAGGGATTTTGGGGGAAGTCTTTAGTCATTATTCATTGATCCTGGAGAAGAGGAAGAGGTAGAGGAGCAAGTTTTGAGAGGAGCTAGTGGCTGCGGCTTGGGAAACAAGGAGATTGCTTGGTGGGCTTGTGAGCACAAGTTTAGATCTTCCTTGGGTGTTCCTACCAGTGTGTGTATCTGGGCTAGCTAGGGTTTCATTTGGATATTGTGAGATCTTATGGAGTTTCTATTGTAATTGCATTGTATTTGGTCGTAACCTGGAAGGCCTTATAGCCGGGCATGTTGGATGAAAATATAATGATTCTATTATGAGTATTTGCATTGTGTGGCTATAAATCTTTGTGCTGTTATTTATATTCCATTGTGTGGTTATTGGTTGGGGGCTAGGACATCTCCATTGGGGATCCTCCTGCCTTGACCTTCATCAGATGGTATCAGAGCACAGTTGTTCCTGAGTGTGTGGACAGAGTGCCGAATGTAAGGCAATTTGCACCATGACCTTGGGTGGAGTTTATCAGAGTGTGGTTATTCTTCAGTGTGTGGATAGAGTATCGAATGTGAGGTAGTTTGCACCATGACCTGTAGTAAAGGTTGGATCTAGTTGGTGATTTATTGCAGAGGGTTTGTGAAGATCTTAGAAGATGGCTCTAAGAAGATTAGACCCTGCGATGATTGCAAAACTCCATGATGTGGTGGAGAAGAATATTTCAAAGACTTTTGCTCGGATGGAAGCTAGAT
>MU223652.1:31211-58758 GCA_018584345.1 Thuja plicata
ATATTTCAAAGACTTTTGCTCGGATGGAAGCTAGATTGACTAATCAAGTTAAGGAATGGATGGTTGAGAGTGATCCATCTCTGGATAAATTTCATAAGAGAGTTTGAGAGATCTTGAAACCGTGGAGTTGGAGTCTATTGACCAGGAAGCGAGTTGTCTGGCCGGATAGAAGACTTGTTCAAGAGAGAAGAGGGCATAGAAAGGTTGAGATGGAAGTTGGTTTTGTTGATCAATGTGTGGATTCTGATACGAAACTTGTAGAGCAACTTGTGGTTGTTGCTAAGGAGCTTCCTAACCTTGCTGATGTTGTGGTTTAGATTGGTTTTCATGATCATTTGGTTGAGTCTGACATGGAAATTGTGGAGCACTTGGTCATGGATAATCAGGTTGCTAAGGGTGATGATCCATATGTTGGTAATATGGATGTTATTGATATGGATGTTGCTGGTGTGGATTCACTAGTTGTTGATGTGGTTGAGGATCTACATGATACTGTGGATCTGTATGTTCCTAATGTGGACCTGTTGGTGGTTGGCATGGTTGAGGATTTACATGTTTCTCCTATTGTGGATTTAAGCTTACATGTTGCTGATGTGGATTTCATGTTCGATGACATTGATGGTTTTGATAAGTTACAGAGGTTATTGGCAAGGTACTATGTTCAGTTTGTTCCTGGGAGTGAGCATGCTGATTGGATGGTTGAAATTCTAGTGGTTGATAGATGGATGTGGATCTGGATGATTTACATGTTGGTTCTACTATCCTTGTTGGAGTGGAAGCCTTTGGTGAATATGAAGATGGTTATGGATATTTCATCTGGCATCAAAGTATGAGGCATACTTCTTTTCACACCTGGGGAGTCTGATGCAGGAGCATCCCAGGGTAGTTGGCTATCCCACGTGTTTGGGATATTTGATGGAGTTGTGTGGACTTATTTTCATGTGTGAGGGATTTGGTAGAGTTTTGTGGACCTACTTGGGTCTTGGGTAATTGGTTTTGATATATTTAATGGAACTTGGCATGGTCTTGGTTGCTTGCCATGGACTGGGAGAAGCTCGGCCTTGCTTAGAAATTTGGTTCCTATTAAAGGTTGTATAAGTAATTTTCCACAAATATTTAGAGGATGAAAATTTCAGATATTAAAGCGGGCCTAGATTTCTACCTACGGTTCAAAGAATGAGTCCTAATTCATCCGGAGCTAGGAGATATCGCAATTTTACTAAGACGTCAATTTTGGGCATTTAATTGTTGTTGTTGGCCGACTTGTGGCATTTAATTTATGTGTTTGTATTTAATTTATGTTCAGGGCTGACCTATGTCTTAGATTTTTATAAGTAGGGGTTGTGGGGGAAGTCTTTAGTCATTATTCATTGATTTTGGAGAAGAGGAAGAGGTAGAGGAGCAAGTTTTGAGAGCAGCTAGTGGCTGTGGCTTGGGAAACAAGGAGATTGCTTGGTGGGCTTGCGAGCACAAGTTTAGATCTTCCTTGGGTGTTCCTACCAGTGTGTGGATCTAGGCTATCTAGGGTTTCATTTGGATCTTGTGAGATCTTGTGGAGTTTCTATTGTAATTGCATTGTATTTGGTCGTAACCCGGAAGGCCTTACAACCAGGCATGTTGGATGAAAATATAATGATTCTATTATGAGTATTTGCATTGTGTGGATATAAATCTCTGTGTTGTTATTTATATTAAATTGTGTGGTTATTGGTTGGGGGCTAGGACATCTCCATTGGGGATCCTCCTGCCTTGACCTTCATCACTTCCCGGATAAGATAACAGATACCATGGAAATGATTAGTGAGTTGAATGACACTTTTTCCTTTTTCAATGGAAAATCTGATTTGATAGATAATAAGTTGTAGCTATTTGGTGATCTGTGCCCCTCCTTGATCCCAAAAATTTATGATGAAGTAGGTGTTTCAAAAACATAATCAGATTGGATAGCTGGCTTTGATGGCATACTCAAAAATGAATATTTGAAGAAATGCTTAGAAAAGGATATAAATGTTGAGTACTGCAATGAATTAATTGATAACCTCTTCAAGATTGAGAGAGATATGGCCAAGTTTGTTTCTGAGGCCAGAACCACCATTGATGCCAGGTGGATAGAAGGTGTTGCAAGATTGGAGAAGGAAAAGACCTTTGATTGTCCCACCATCAAAGAGGTGAATAGGTGGGAGGTGAAGCTGAAAGGATGAGGAGGATACTATCAATAGCAACAACAAACCTTATTCAGTCTTCACCAATAGTTGCCACCCGTGTTTTGTTGTAAGTTTTTGTTTTATGTTAGTTACAAAGTTGTTGCAAAAGATTTTGTAAACCTTTCCTAGTAAGTCTGTAGCTTGTTGCATCCTTAGTTATAAAAGGATTCCAAGACTACTGGGAATAATATAGCCATTTTTATTTTGAGAATGCAAGTATAATTGTATAAATTCTAGTTCAAAACCAATCCAATAGGGTTTTCTGAAAATTACTGTTGAATGTAGCAAGCAACTTTGATTATGAATAAAAATGAAATCCATTAATAGTTTCTAAAGCATATAATGAGTATTGTGTCTTAATTTTGGTGTTATGAATCTTATCTAAATTGAATATTTAATGAATGTCCAATTTATACGTCTGTCAAGCAGACTATGAAATAGTTTTAGGGTTCTTTCAAGGAAAGACTAAAATTGTCTTAGGAATATTTTAGTAAGATTAAGGGTATACAATGAATTTGATGAATTAATTTGTTATGTGTGTCAATATAGATATATAAGGTATATCTATGTTTATGTCAGATGTTGTAGTTATTTTAAGTTCATGTTCATGATCAAGCTAGTTAAAATTGTTCATAAGTAACTCCATGCCCTAGGACTAAGCATTGGTTTGTGTCCTTTCAAAATAGGTGACTATCACTTTTAAAATTGATCTTTACCTTTATATGTTGATCTATTTCAATAAATATTACAGTGATCAACTCTTTTAATTCCATTTATATTCTACTGGAATGATTTAGTGATTTGATTATTCTGAGTTAGAAGGGTAATCCCGCCTGAGTTAATGGAGCTCAAAGCATAGGAGGTTTAAAAACCTTGTTTCTATCATTTCTATAGCTTGCATGGTTAGTGCTTGGGATAAATAGAGCAAGCTCTCTGAGAGTGTTTTAATATCAGCAAGAAAAGGAACTAACAGAAAATGGTAACTCTACTGGGGACTTTTATCAAGGAATGCATGAAAGGTTAGTCTGAAGATAACATTCCATAATATAGATTCCTTGAAGTCCAGTTGTTGAAATCACAAACTATGTGTTGCATTTTATTGAATTATATCCTCAAATATTATTGTCAAGGTGAATTTTCTTTACTTTATTCCCAAGGTTTTTTGGGTGACGACTCTGAGTTATTGGTTATAGTATTTCCAAGGGAAATACTAGCAGATCAAGTGTGTGAAATTTCATTTTAGACACAATGAGGAATACAAAAGCAAACACAAAAAATCACTCTCAGGCAACATCAGAGAGTGATATTTCTAAAAATTCTAAAATAAACCATTCTAGGAAAGGAGAATCTTATAACAATACTTCTTGGAAGCCCAGATCTGTAGGCCCCAGTTAGTCCTTAGGTACTATTCCTGAGAAAGAAATAAGTGAACCCCTGAATCCTGAGTCTTACATTACTGGTTACTTTGATGATATATTTAACCCTAGGCCAAAAAATATATATCAAGAAAAGGGTGAGACATCATCATATTTCAAGGGTATCCCTTATGAACATGTTGAGGACCAAAAGGAAGACAACCTGATGAATATCTATGATTCTTCTAGTTCTGATATTGAGGGAGTCCTCAGAGATAATGACCTTTTGAAGAGGGAATTAGATGAACTCTTGCTTATCAAGCAAAAAAATGATGAGGCTAGAGAGGAGAAAATTATAAATACAATCACTGAAAGGGAAAATTTGAAGAAATGGGTTGCCCAATTAAAATTGATAGCTCAGGGTGCTAATGAAGGATTTCATGGCTTGAATAAAGAACTCTTTGGAGATATAGACACCCTGAGAAAAGAATGCCAAGAAAGAGAACACCTACTTAAGAAAAATGATCCCAAAGATACAGGCTCTGTGGTGAGGCAAATCATTAATTATAAAAATCAAAAACTCCTTAAGTCTTTGACCCTCACACCAAATGTATCAGCAGTTAATGTCACACAAACAGGTATTGAAAACAGAAAACAAAAGCTCACAGGAATTAAATTATCTGAACCTAAGACTGAACAATGTATATCTCAAGATGTTTTTTCACTAGATATGGAATTAGAAAGGGTGAGAAAAGCCAAAGATGATATTGCAAAATAGTTGGAAAGGGCAGAGCTAGAAGCTATTGCTGTAGAGATGAAAAGAAGAATTGCCTTTTTGAGTCCCATAACTAACTCTAATGATATTATTGTAACTAATCAGATTATGCTTGTGTTTAATTCTAATGTTCAAGCCAATAATGCCAACACAAGTACCCAGACATATGGTTTGGCTCAAGGAGTTGCATCACGGTCAGGGGTAAGTGAACTCAATAGAAATATTGCCCACCAAAATATAGGTATTAGCCAAAGCATTGGTAATATTGGACAGAATGCTGGCCAAAATATGGGCACTAATTTTCAAAGAAGACCTATTCATTTGGAGAGATACAGGCAATTATTTTTTGACAATATCTCTGACCAACCAAACCCTATTCCTAATGAGGTCAGAGATAAGATTCCCAAATTCAGCGGGAATAATGTTGTAACTGGTGAAGAACACCTAAAAGTAGTTTCAGATATAATGACTGATTATGAGATTGGAGATGAGGATGCTGTGATGAAATTATTTGTGCAATCTTTAACTGAGGATGCAAGAGACTAGTACCGAGGTTTCCCTGATCATTGTATCTATTATTGGGATAAATTTGTTAGAAGTTTCAAAGAACAGTATGGTGATAAGATAAATTATGGTTTTATGTTGAATGAATTCAATAGTTTGAATAAATTCACTAATGAAGGCATTTTTGAATTCAATGTAACATTTCAAAAGGCTATGTATAATTTGTTACAAGTATTGAGACTTGATGAAAATGTATGTGTCACCACCTATTGTAATGCTTTGGATGGAAAAATTGCTTACTTTCTTAGAGATAAGGATCCTCAAACTATGAGAGATGCATATAAATTGGCCATAAACTTAGAAAGCAACATGAGAGCTTCTGGAAAGCTTGGTAAACGGGATGATAGTAGACTCTGGAAAGAGTCAAAAACACAATCAAATAAAAATCCCAAGGAAGAAGATAAGATGGATGCATTGGTAACTATGGTAAAATATCTTGCTTCCAAGGTAGAAAAGAATGAAAAGGGATTTCAAAATAATAGGCCACAATACCAAAGACAAGATAAACCTTGTAGACTTCAAGATTTCCCTTATAAAACTTAGTGGAAGGATGGGAAACCTATGTCAGAAGAGCATAATGATCCTAAGAACAAAGATATCCCTGATCCATTAAAAAACAATAGTGCCCATAATGTGGAAAATACTCCTAGGTGCATGGACTGTAATATGCCTCATTCCCCATATTAATGTGTAGTAGCTAAGGGCTTGGTGGATCAACGTGAAAATATTGGAACACAAGAAAATCAAGGTGAGAAGAAACCTGTTGATGGGGCTTTGGTGATCGGGTCTGCCAACAGTCATAAGTTGTCACCGGGTACCGAGGTACCGGCCAACTCTGCCTGTAAAGATTATCCAGGGAAATGAGATTCCCTGGGCCTCCAAGCACCTGGGTGTCAGGTCACGACAGTGTGGGGCTGTTTTGGGAGATGTGACTATTTTCAAGGGGGATAGCTAGTTTCTTCAACTCGTTCTCTCCGGGGATTCAGGAAGGTGAGGTTTCTCCAAGCATTCTACACTTAGCAAATAAATTGAAAAAGATCCTGTAGGGTTAGAAGTATTTCATCTACTTATAGTTATGTTTAAACATCCCATACATCAATAATTTTATGATATACTATACTAAATATCAAAGAAATACAAAACCATGAGTTCATATTTGATCAGTAGCAAGGGAAAGGAGGTCGTTAATATACTTAAAATTTTAGAGAAAAAGACATGAAGAACATTTAAACATAAAATATCATTAACTTAGAAGACCAAGTGCCAACAACATCATTGCAAGAACCATCTCTTCTTCATTAATATTTCTTCCAGCAAGCACTAGTGCATGGTACAATGGCGGCTCCTAGGGAGCATCTAACTATTAAAATCTTAAAAGACCAAGGATCACTGAGCTCTACAATAGAAATGAAAATACTGCTTCTCTATTACTATGGACTGCAAAATCATCAATTTCACCGACCCTTGGAAAAGGGCCAGACTTACTATTTATACACATTTATATCTAACCCTAACCCTAACCCTAACCCTATTTTACATTACACTGTACAATAAAATATATTATCTGGGGGTCGGTACTACCTTCGCCACCATACAAAAGACCTTGAGACAGAATAGGCCTGACATGTCAAAAGAATGAGACAAGAAGGTGGAGTGGAAGAATTGGCCTTGAGAAGGGAGTCGGGAAAGAGAAGGAAAAAATCTAATCCCTCAGGGATCAAGGCCACATGCCTCAGAAATAGAAAATGTGGCACCCCGTCTCCAATGTGCCAGGTGTATATCCAAAGTGGCACCTCGATAATACCATCTGTCAGAAAACCAACTTTTGGTCCAATGTTCCTCGATGTATCCAACTACCCTCTGACAGTCTTTATCAACCAATTTTGAAAGTGACCAGTCGGCCTCAGGGACTAGGACACAGATCACTCGAAAGAATACAAAATTTAGGATCCAGGACTCTGAGATCTGGGAACTTACGTTCTGAAAGAATAAAGAATATAAAATGTTTGGGTTTTATCTGGCCTTTGGAGAAACTTTATTGTTTCTTTTTGTCATTAAAGGTTTGGAGGAGGTAGGAGATCCCATCCTCATCAATCTCTTTGAGGCTGGACCGCCGGTATTTGGCCACCTCAATCTATTCTCCTAGCTCCGGAACATTATTCTTGAATTCATCAGCCATTTTTGCCGCATCATGGCCACTAAGGATCATGCGAGTTAATCTCACCATTTGAGTCTCGTCCACTCCCTCCGGGGATTGATATTTGGACTCCATTAATTCATCAAACTTACCCAAAATGTATTCCTCTGGAGTGCATGTGTCAGTGCTGAATGGGTCAGCTCCAGAGACCTTTGTGACAAAATCCTTATACATATTTGAAGAATATTGGACCGCATTGATCTTATCAAGTAGAACCCCTACTAGTTGCTTGAGCACCTCCAATGTGAGGTCAAGTCTAGAGTGTTGGGTCCTCACAAAATTGAATGATTCTTCCCCTAGAATCCCAGACTTAGAGACCATTTCCTCCCCAACACTGAGAATTTCTTCAAGTTCTACCCTCCATGCTTCATAATTTTCCATATCACCCTCCCATATTTTAATGATAGTTTCCACCTAATGTAGAACCTGTCAAGCAGCATACAAATTAGGGAGGGTGGATACCAGGAAGCATCGTGTGTTTCCTACTTGAAGAGCGACCCACTCATCGACCACTTGGGCCTTTTTCTTCATTGCTCATAGGGAGTCAATGTCACTCTATGGTATGGTGCATCAGATGTGGAGGCCTCTGGAGGAATGGCACTAAGAGGGCGGGCCAGCTCAGTAAGCAATCCCATAAGGTTTTTTGTCTTTTCCTTTTTCACTTTGAGCCTTTGGGCCTCCTTTTCATATCGGGCCTCCACAACTCTAGTCACCTCTTTTAACAGGTTCACTTCGCCCTATTTTCCTCTTTTTCTGAGTGATATCTCTGTGATATCGTAATCTTTGGCCTTGGCGGTTGCCTCATTAGTGTCTGGGGGAGGTCTTGTAACAACGGCAACTATTTCTCCTCCCGGCCTTGTTTGAAGAGTATGAACCATTCAGGCTTTCTTGGCCTTTGGCTAGCCCTAGACCTGAGCCATCATTTTGGCTAGGGAGAGGTGAGCTCTAGGGGTGGACAGAGCTTTTCTTTTCTTTCTTTCAACCAACCACTAAGGCGGTAGGGGTGGCTTATTCGCCAAAGTTTGTTCTTTTAGTTCTTCCCTGGTGTCCTGTTGGTGTTCCTCCTTAGTGGTGTGAATCTCGTCAGGCCCTTCCTCTTTATCTTGAGCTTCATCGAGAACATTTCCCTCAGTGATGTTTATTTCCTCTATCTTGCCTCTAAATCCTTAGCTTTGTCTCAACCCTCATTGGTTGTCCCAGGGGTTTCCTCCTCTTGTTGTTCTCTTTGTTCTTCGGCCTTTATTGCTAGGATGTCTTCTTCTATTGGTACATCCTTTGGCAATGGGGGACGTACCAGGCCAAGATTTAACATTTTGGTTGCGGTTATTACCTGCCCAAAGGTCACTCTAGGTAGTGGCATTTGGAATGTGGCAGATGAGGTTACGGTTGCTCTCGTAGGTCCAGTTCCCTTAGTGGATGTCATTTTTCCACTCTACTTCTGCTGGTCCATCCCTGTATCTTGTATCTTCAGGATCTTAGAGGTGATTTCTTGCTCTATCTCCTTCTCTTCTTCCATCTGTTCCTCCTACTCCTGTGTAGGTTTTTTTTCCTCAGCTTCCTCTTGTGCTGGGACTTTAGCCTTTGTTTTCTCAATGTCCCCCTGTAGATTACTGAACTCATCGGTTGCAAAAACATCATCAAACTCATCCTGTGGAGGAGGGTTGGTTGGGACATTAGCGGGCTCTGGTTCCATTTCTAGCTCTGGGGAGTAGGAATAAAGGACCTAAACTTGTGGGGTCTGGGGCATCCCCAACTCGAGCTATGCCTTAGGCTTCTAGATAAGCCTCTTCTTCCTCTAGGTAACTAAGGGAAGCCCCACATCCTTTATTGTTGCTTTCTCTGCCGGGTCCACCCATGTTGCCTTAATCATCAAGGTTGCTAGTGAAGGGGAGGAGGGAGGACAAATTGGTCTGGCCATAAGCACCGGAGTAGCCAGCCATGTGATTAGATTCTCCTGCATTTGCTGGGAGGCTCCCATTGATTGCCTTATTTGTTCTTTGATGGGGACTTCTTGCAAGTTTGGGGTTGTCGCTATTCCTTTTCCTTTATCTACTCCCTGTGAAGAATTCCCAGGCCCCGGAGTCAACTTTGGTATAGGCTAGGCTGCCCAGCGGACACTCCTAGGGCACACCTTGAAGTAGAGGTGGCTGCATTCAACTACATTGCGAGTGAACTCTTCAATCATGGGCCCTTCTTGGGAATCCCAATTCACTGGTGGAAGGGCCAATTTATCGATCCCCTTTGCTCTGTACTGGGGATCCTCCGTGGAGCCAGTGTCTGAGAAGTCTTCCAGGAATCTCTAGAGCTTTAATCTCTCCATCATTCCTATGATCATTCTAACATAATGCCACCCCCAGACTTCCACATCATCTTGGCAGTCTTCCCAGAAGTCTTCCATGTGATAGTAATGGGGCTCTAAGGCCCAGGGAAGTGTCGTTGCAATCTTTCCATGCGGATCAAATTATTTCCACACCAAGTAAAATTCTGCCAGGTTATAGCATTTACACTCATTATCTGCCTCTTTTGCAGTGGCCAGACTACATGAATAATTCCCACAAGTGATTGGGAATTTAATATTTATTACCTTCTTTAAGGCAAAGAGTGCATGCAGCTCCATTATCTGCCTGCAATATTCTAGGAGAATTATCTTGTTCCCGCAGTGTTTGGCCAACAAGTAGGGTTTCTCAGAGAAGTCGGTCACCCTAATGTATGTATGTTGTTGAAGCTGTATATAATAATGTTTGTAACTCCAAACCAAATTCATTGCCTCTATGGATAGGTGGTATCCTACATCTCGGGTGGGTGTGAGCAGGTGGTAGTAAACAAAGGCATCATTTACACGGCAAAAACTGGCAAAGCTGGCCTCCCATTGTATCTATGGGAAGTGGTCCCAAGGGGCCTTCTATCTAGGGCCGATCCCAAGCACGCCCTCTATAAGTAACCCATTGGTGTGGTGTCATTGTTGTGCCAAGGCCTAGAGAACATAAGAAGTCATATAAAACTTCTTGTTCTTGGCCAGTTGAAGGAACTGGGAGTCCACATGGTTGGAGATTATGGCAGCCCAGTCAAAATACTTTTTTCCCGTGCTGATACCCAGCAAAAAGTAGTACAACCACCCAGAAAATTCTTGGGCATGTTGTTGTTCGAAGACTCAACATAAGGCCATCATCCCCATTTGGATGCTTTCTTTAAATTTGGCCCTGGGGATTTCCAACTTCATCCTCTTGGGATCCCTCTTTGGGGTCTTTAGCCAATGATTGTTCATGTATATACAGGTCACTTTCTCCAACTGAGTGAACTGGGCCAAGGCATCTGACCAGGTGAATACGGCTGGTTTGTCAAATTGGGGGATCCCCAAGCCCCTCTAAAAGATATCAAGATCGAGGGACACTATGGGAGTAGGGTACCCTATTGGCTCTGGGGCTATGAGCATAACAGCCCAGACAGATGTGTTGTAGTGTGCCACGAGAGTGAGAATGAGCTCTGGTGTCTGCACAGAGCACGGGAAACAAGCTGCCTTGAGAATCCCAGAGTTCCCGATTTGAATGGCCAATGGATCTCCAACCTGTCTCTAAATGTACATAATCTTCACCAAGGCCTACATTTCTGGCCATGTTCCAACGCTGGTGTTGATGATAAACTAGACTTTGGACTCAATCTTTGAGCCCACGATGACTCCGTCTTTTACATATTTCAGGCTCAAGGGAAATTTCTCCAGGGCCTTTTCCAACTTAGATCTAACTGCCACCCTGGTAACCACTATGGAGGGTAAGTCCAGACTTCCGGGTGGGGAGGATGCAAAAGCTTCAGACATGTTTGCAAGTTTTGCTGCTTCAAAAACCTGCCAAGCAAGGCAACCATCAGAACACATAGATAAATAAATATTTTGGGGTCCAGATACCTTACCATCATGGTGTTTGCTTCCCCCAAGAAAGTTAGTTTCATTCAAAACATCCAGAAAGCATAGATATATTGCAAACTTAGAAATTTACTTATCCATCTGGGTCTGGGGGTTTCTTCATACTTAGCAAAAAGAGGACACGGGATGGGTGATGGCAAGAGACCTAGAGCCTGAGGAAGTAACCATTGGTAGATGTGCACAAAAAGAAATCCATCAGACCCACGTGGGTGCCACATAGGCAAGTAATAAATGGGAGTTATGGTGACGACGGCGGAACCAACTGCTTGAATGCACAAAAAGTGATGGCCACTTGGAAAAATTTAAATGCGGGAATGGGACATAAATGAAAGTCAGGCTAGTTTATGGAGGAGAGATAAAACCACCTATTTGAAACTGACCAAGAGCCAAGTTTTAACCAGGTGTTATTCTTCACAGAGTGAGCTCGTAGACTAGAAACCAGCAATAGACGCAGGATGGCGAGCTTGCTAGGCTGCCAGGTAGGATACACACAAAATATATATATCAAAGCTGAAGAGTATATACATGCAGACTAGAAGGATACACATCAGATATACATCAAATTCACATATATACAAAAATTACAGAGCGGCTACTCACAAAAACTAGACAATGTATAGAATACTTACAACTTTCTACACCATCTACAGACTAGACTACATCTGCACAAAGGGCGGACAACCCTCTTGCAGAGCTGACCCACTAACGGGTGGTGAACCAGAAAGAAACACAAGACAAACAACAAAATGAGACAACACAAAAATAAACAAAACCAGAAAGAAGGAAAGCCAAGTGGGAGGAAAGGCACCAACCTGAAAATGAAGAAAGGCAAGGAAAGGAAACCACCGTGAAATCTCTGCAATAGCTTCAACTATCAGGTGGTCACCACTTATCACCACAAACCACCCATAATTTCTTAGGAATGCTTAGAATGGTTAGCATTAGATTATCACTAAATCACTACAAATCGCTCTGATTGCTCAAGTGTTTGATCGCAGTAAATATGAAAATGACAGGTAACTTCTATTTATACCCATGGTAAAAAGCCAGTCACCTTTCCTTCTGCAAACTCTAGATAGATAGACCTCCAGACTCTGGGCCCGGTGATTCCATGCGACAATATCACCTTGAGGAAAGAAGACATCATGGCGAAGAATCCCGAAGTCTGGAATCCAACTCGACAAAAGAGGACCAACTCCGAGACTGGGTCCCAGAGACATGAGAGACCAACAAAAAAAAATAACATCGTAGGGAAGAAAACCCCAAAGAAGGAAAACAAAGGAAACAAAGGCAAAGACAAGGCAAGAGCCAAAAGCAGAAAGAAAAAAAAAGGGGGACCCAACATTTTGCACACAAAATGTAGGGACGCGGATGTAGGGCATAAAAAATGGCAACTCTCTGGGACAAATGCCTTAGCACATTTGAGAACTACAAAATTTCTTGTTAGCAAAACTAGAACTTGAAGTATCTTACATGCAAAGAGTGATGCGTCTGAGAAAATCTGGTCACGCAGGATCTAGCCCATGATCTTTTCATCAGTGGTGGAGTGTGTGCTTTGGAAGAAAATCAAGCCGATGACCTCTAGGAGGAGTAGAGAAGAGACACTAATTACATCAAACTACAAATTCATTAGATTTTCTTGTTTCTCCCAGAGACCAGAGTTTTGTCCCGCTTCCCTTTTCTTGTTATTTTGTATGCTTCTAGGTGGGAGGGCGGTACTTCTTTCACCATCAAGCTTAAGCTTAGCTAATTTTAATGGCAGTACTTCTTTCACCCTTCCACCTATTTTTATATGTTGAATGGGGGATAAAACTCCAGACCCAAAAATAATCTTTTAAAAGTTCAAACTTGGGTCAACCAACTAGTACAACTGATCTACCCTCGATGTGTCTGATTACTTGTTCCTTATTTTTATTTCACTGATTTCCAGACTTCCAAAAATAAACCCAATGAAGATTGCTCAAAATGTACCACCAAACTTGTAAAATAGCTCTAGAGACCAGACCGATTCCATCATGCTAAAGATAGATTCTTAAGTTCACCATGCTACAGACATCATCCCGTAGACCAAAATTTATGCGAAGCATTCCAATCCTCACAAGAGAGAAAAAAATGCCGGAACCCAAAAAGAAAACAAGAAACAAAAAATGAAAACCACCAAGAAAAGGACTGCCCCAGAGGACAGCCAACAAGGCTATTTACAAGGCAAGGTACCTCCCAACAAGGCACCAAGAAAGAAATATTTACAAGCGAAGGACTTTACATAAAATATAGCTTTGGGAAAACTTACCCTACTTGAAATAATGTTTGAGAAACTATCCATTGACAAGCAATGGGACAGGTTCTCTGATCATGGTGTTAATGTGGTAAGTATTTGCCCCGCAGATTTATGAAATTAAGTATGGCCCAAGCCAGAGCCGTTGGAACTTGGTGTGCTTACCTTTCTTTTCTCAGGTCTTGTCCCACAACAGGACCAAGTCCGAAATCTGAAAATCCTTGTATTGGGCTCTGTGGTCAAACCATCATTTTACCACTGCTTGATGACATGCAAAATTTTCTAGGGTTGCGTCTCATTGTTCCTCCATCTGCACCAGATTTAGGAGCCAAACCTCTACGATGTTATCTCGCTTGCTGAATTCCTACATAAACTACAAAACTGGGATCTATAAGTTGATTAGGGACACTGGGCTCTGGCCATAAATCAGATGGAATGGGGACATTCCTAAAGCGGCCTTAATTTAGATGCGATCTGCCCAGAGGGTGAATTTCAACTTTTGGTGCCAATCCCGAGGGTTCTGTTCTAGCAGGTGTTTGATCACTTCAAGTAGGTTTTTATTCGTGGATTCAGCAACACCATTCCCCTGGGGGTAGTAGTTGCTGGAGAACTTCAGAGTGATCTTCTAATTGTAGGTCCACTCAAGCAATTGCACTGAATAAAATTCTAGACCATTGTCACATACCAATGCAAAGGGCATTCCAAACCTTGTGACGATATTTTTTTCTAGGAATTTGATAACCACGTCTGCCATGTTATTCTTGTAGGGTATAGCTTCTGACCACTGGGTGCAGTAATCAGTGGTAGTTAAGATATACCGGTGGTTGGTAGATGAGTTGGGGTTGATTTCCCCAATGAAGTCAAATGCCCATTGGGCGAAGGGCCTAGCCTCAAAGACTGGTTGTAAAGGCATAGTCGGGTTACACTCATGATGCGTCGTGGTTTGGCGAGTGTGGCACCTTCGAACGTGAGTGTAAACATCTTTAAATATACAGGGCCAATAGTATGTGGCCCGGAGGATTTGATGGGCAGTGGCATTGGCTAAGCCACACTTGGTCCCAAACTTCCCATGGAATTCATCAATCATTTTCACAGCCTGGTCTCTGTCAATGCACCGAAGGTACACTCCCTCATAGTTTCTACGGTAAAGTGCAGAGTTTTTGATCATAAAGTGAGAATTTTTCATTCACAGGGCATGGTGTTTATTGGGAGGTAATCCCTCCAGGCATTTTTTGTTCAGTAGCAAGTATACTAGATTGGTATACAATGGGTCTTGAGTGATGGACTCCACCATGTAAGTTTGGCATTCTATGTGGGGAGTCTCCTCTGCCATTGCTTGACTTAGTCCCTAGCCTCGGACTATCTTCACGGGCTGCATTTCTAAATCATATTCCTAGAGGATGGCCATCCATTTCCCTTGTCTTTCACCCAACTCACTCTGCATCAGCAGAGACTTCACGGCTTGGTCCAGGAGGATAGCATGCACCTTGCTCCAAAGAATATAATGCCAGAATTTCTTCACGGTGCACACAAGAGTGAAGGCTTGATTTTCTAGCGATGAATACTAGACTTTGGCATTCTAGAAGGGGGAGCTCATGAAAGCTATTGGTCATTCTTCCCCTTCAACTTTTTGAGTCAACACTGCCACGAAAAAATGCGGCGAAGCAAAGGAGTAAATGTAAAACGGAAGGTAGTAGTCCGGACTAGCCAGGACAGGTGCTTTCATTATTGTTTATTTGATCTGGGTGAATGCCTACTTTTCTTTAGGACTCTACTCAATCTTGGTATCCTTTTTCATCATTTCATTGAGTGGCTTGACTATCTTAGTGAATCCAGTGATGAACCGCCGGACAAAATTGATCTTTCTGAAGAAAGACCGCATCTCCTTCTTGCTGTCGGGCATTTGTAAGTTTAGCAGTGCTTCAACTCTCTCAGGGTCAATGGATATACCCTTCTTAGAGACAATATGCCCAAGCAACTTCCCTTCAGTGACCTTGAATATGCACTTCTTGGGTTTGAGGGATATTCCATACCGGCAACATCTCTCACAGATCTGAGCAAGATGGGTGAAATGGTCACGCCTGTCTTGGGAAAAGATGGTCAAATCATCCATGTAGATGATTATGCACCAATTCACAAGGCCCTTGAACATAATGTCCATAGCCTTTTGAAATGTGGCCCCTGCGTTAATTAAGCCAAAGGGCATCCTCCTGTATGCAAACGTTCCCCACTTGGTGGTGAACATTTTTTTCTCTTTGTCTTCGTACTTAACCATGACTTGGTTATACCCAGAGTACCCATCCAAGAATGACATCATTTGGAACCCATTTACTATCTACAACACCTCATCCAATGAGGGGAGAGGGTGATTATCTTTCTTAGAGGCCTTATTCAAGTTTTAGAAATCCACACAAAGGCAAATTTCACCGCTCTTCTTTCTCACAGGGACCAAATTGGCAACCCATGTAGTGTGCCAGATTGGAAAGATGATCTAGGCTGACAGCAATTTCTCCACCTCCTAACGAATTAGACGCTCGATCAGTGGGTTGATCGGTCATTGCTTTTGCTAAAAAGGCTTAGCATCAGGTTTCAAGGGAATAGTATGAGTCATAATGGATGTGTTGTATGTTTTCAAATCCTCATATCCCCATGCAATTACGTCAATGTATTCTCAGAGAACCGTGAGAATCTTCTCCTTCTCCTCAGGGGAGTAGGAGGTGCTAATGTGTATCATATTTTCTTCACTGGGATGGCCTATGTTTACTTTTTCAAGCTTTCCTCCCTCAGAGGAAGATGACATCTTTTCCTAGCCCCGAGGGTCTGAGTCAAAGATTTGTTCAAGCGCGACCATCTCCTTCGGGATGGTGTTAGTAGGTAGGTCCATGATCCCATCATCTTTGTTACCCTATCCAATATCATCATGGGCTTGTTCTTCCACTATCTGATCCTCAAAGACACCAACATTGGCCATGAAGGCTAGGATATGTTGGTCTTCCTCAAAAACTTGAAAGTGGGTGACATTATCTAGAATAGACGGGGTGGGGACCATCTCAACTGAAAATCTCTAGAGTTGCAAGCTGGCCATGGGCTCAAGTGTGCTGGCAGAAATAGCAAGGGCATCCAGGACATAATTACATCATTGAGGAATAAGATCAATATCTAAGGCATCAAAATCTTCAATAAGGCTCAAAACTTGATTTCGGTATGTGGCTAGCCTTTTGTCATGACATGTATATTGGCTCCAAACCTATTTGACAACCAACTCTGAATCACCCAAGGCCCTAAGGTGGGTGATTCCTTTCCTTAACACAAATAAGAGTCCAAGGACTAGAGCCTCATACTCTATAACATTGTTTGTGTAGTTGAACTGCATTCTGTAGGATGCGAGGAAGGATTTCCCTCGCGGGTTGATTAATTCTACCCTAACCCCACAGCCTTGTTTGGGTCGGGACCCATTGAACTTGAGGGTCCACAAATCATTACTTGTGTTATAGAGATGGGGAGAGGGAGTAGCCTTTGGATTGCTTCTAAGAGACTTAGGAGGAGCTTTCTACTGAACTGTTGGCGCATGGGTGAGGTTTACCTCCGGAGGAGTTTGAATTTGGGATTCTCGGGGAGATGGCACCAAAGGAGTGCGTCCAATAGGAACACTGGGCCTCGGGGAATCAGTTATGTGTTCTCTATTCTGGAAGGTGTTGATGTGCTAGGTAGCGATGGAAAGGTAGAGTCCACACTCTAGTTCTGAATGTTTCTGATAGTGTACTCGACACCAAGTGCCAGACAAGAGTGTAGTGGGGGTCACTGCAACACCCTGAGAGTTGACCTCAACCTTCAACTTTTCTTCTAGGTCCTGGGTTCTCTGGAGAACTATGGGATCCCCCCCGGGGGTGAAATTGGATGTTAGGATTTCAAAGGGTCAGTACACCTTCGGAGAAGTCTCAGAGAAGAAGACCTCACTAACCTTCCTGACCTCGGTAAGGGCCTGCTTCATCCAGGGCTCACTTTCAACCTGGATCTTGTTAGATTCTCCTTCCCAAGGGAGCCATAAGTGGGAGAAGTTGGTCAAAAAATATATGTTCAAGGACTTAGACCAATTCTGACTTAATAACATCTCATAAGTCTCTAGGATGTCCACCACTTGGACGTCGATTATGTTGGCTATCCTAGGGTCCTGGATAAGCTATATCCAGACATTCTTCAATTCCCCCACCATTTTCATGGCAATTTTGTCCAATTGAATCATTGCACCATTAGATGGGGTGGGATGGAAACTGAGCTTCTGGCATATGGATAAGGGCATGATGCTTCCCAAAGCTTCGGAGTCTATTAAGCAATTGTGTATGTTTTTGCCTTGGATATTCAAGCCTAATAGGAAGGGAGGATCTTCATTGTTTCCCTGGAAGACAGTCACGTTGGCGTCCTTAAAACAGACAGTCTTGGGTGGGCGACTGACAACTTCCAAGTTTCCTAAGAGCTTTGGAAGAGACTTCTTCTGCTTGGGAAAATTTAGTAAAACCTCCATCAGGGTCATGGAGGTGGTGGTCTACTCTAATGCCCTTGTAATGTCGAATCTTCCCCTCGGGAATTGGTGACTTCGCTCAGCTAGGTCTTTCACTTGGTTAGAACTAGGACATTTTAGAGGGGCAGGCCGATCAGTTGCATTATCCCAGGGAGGAGTGTCCTTGGTAGGGGTGTAGGCATGTAAGCTGGTCCTTTACCATCCTGACTCTAAGTGTTGTATGGATTCCATAGGTTGGTGAAGGTATTGTCCTCAAAGGGTGGGATAGATTCATCAAAGAATCCTTGCAATTTAGACTCTTCTTCATCTTCCCTGGAAGTTCTGAAGAATATGGTCTCATCGGTGAAGGCACTATGAGTTGAATCTTACATAGGAGGCTCTGGGGGAGTAGTATCACACGATTGTTGTCTGTCCAGCTGGGAGATCATGATGACCTTCTCCAACATGGCACAGTTTACCTCATTGTGGGAGCCTATGTCGTGCAATCTACACCAATTAGTCATGGGCTGGAAGTCTATGACTGGTGTGAAATATGATGGTCCAGCACCACTTTGATTGGCATTTTGATTCGGAGGCGGACCTCCAGTGCTCGCAGTATTGTTCCATTGTTGTTGGTTGGGACGAGGCCCGTTGTTGAAGTTTCTCCCCCTAAATTGTTGTTTCTTTGGCCAGAGAAGATATTCTCTCTCTGAGAATTAGAGTTCTGGGATGCATAGGACCCTGCCTTTAGTTGACCCATATCCACAGTCAGGGTAGACAACATTCACTGGAGGGATTCAACCTCAGTAGTCAACTGAGTGTTTGCATCACAATGTGACAGTTTTTGTTGTTGGTTTCCTAGGAAGGCAGCATTATTCACCAGAGTCGAGGGCGACAGTCATCCAGCAATAGAGTACTAAAAGAAGGGCACTCTGGGTGGTTATGTCTGAGGTTGTTGTGCCTGCTATGGTTGATTCCGAGGGAAGGCTTCTAGACCCCATATTGCCTGAGTCTGTGTGGGATAAACGTACCGGGTCTGCTGGTCTATCGGTGGTGGCAGGGGATTCATTTCCATTACGGGGGCACCCACTGCCAGATTGGGGCTATACCCCTCGGTGTATGCAGTTTCACTAGGGATCATGTTAAAGGGCGTGCTCTGCCCAACCCCACCCGGGGATTTGTTGAGACCACGGAATAGTTCTAAGGCTAGGTTGTAAACCTTCGCCAAAGTATCCCGGTCGCCCGCAGTGGTTTTTCTCCAAAGGAGAGTGGCAACAAAGGGGCCCATCACATTAAGATAAGTCTGTATGGTTACTTCTGGGGATAGAAAGAAAGGGCCCATGCACTGCTTCAAGGCGTGCTGGAACCGATGGTTGAATGTTGCAAGAGGTTCATTAGGTTCCTTTCTAATGGAGATAAACTGGCTGTGGAACCAAGCTGGGTCCACATGTATATGAAAGGCAGCCAAGAAGGCATCCTCCATGTCTTGCCAACTGTTAATGGAGTTGGCAGGAAGGTTAACGTGCCAGTTCAACTCACCCTACCCTAAGGACAGGGGAAACATCTGGGTCACAACATCTTCGTGTTGAATCTGGTGTCAGTTCATGGCATCCTTGTATGCCTGTAAATGTTCTTCTATGGTTCATGAGCCTAAGTGCTCATATCATGGGCAAATCTTCTCTGGGTGCGAGGGTAAGTCATTGATTGCACCCAAAAAAGTTCCCATTGGGGACACGGTGTTACTGAAATATGCATCCATTGGGGGAACTGGATTTTGAGTAGTTTGAGTGGTGGTTCCTGGGATTATCTAAGAAGTTTGTGTATTTTGAGGTATACTAGATCCCCAGACAATAGTGGCTGGTGTGGTTTTCAGGGTCCGCTTCTTTCGAGCAGGAGGCTCGAGTTCAACAAACCTTCTAGGGTTTGGGGCTGACCTAAGGATTCTCTCAAATTTCACTGGGGAGAAAGACCCAATCCCACTGAATGCTTGACTCCTAAAACTATAGCTTGGGTAACCCTCGGGAGGTGTAAAATCAGAATCTCGAGAGGGGGATGAGTTCATGCCCTCCTTCTAGCACCAATTTTTGTTGACGGGGCTTTGGTGACCGAGTCCACCAACAGTCATAAGTTGTCACTGGGTACCGAGGTACTGACCAACTCTGCCTGTAAAGATTATCTAGGGAAATGAGATTTCTTGAGCCTCCAAGCACCTGGGTGTCGGGTCACGATGGTGCGGGGCTCAGTTGGGAGATGTGACTATTTTCAAGGGGGATAGCTAGTTTCTTCAACTTGTTCTCTCTAGGGATTCAGGAAGGTGAGGTTTCTCCAAGCATTCTACACTTAGCAAATAAATCAAAAAAGATCCTGCAAGGTTAGAAGTATTCCATCTACTTATAGTTATGTTTAAACATCCCATAAATCAATAATGTTTTGATATACTATACTAAATATCAAAGAAATACACAACCATCAATTTATATTTGATCAGTAGCAAGGGAAAGGAGGTCATTAATCTACTTAAAATATCAAAGCAGAAGACATGAAGAACATTTAAACATAAAATACCATTAACTTAGAAGACCAGGTGCCAACAACATCATTGCAAGAACCATCTCTTCTTCATTAATATTTCTTCCAGCAAGCACTAGTGTGTGGTACAATGGTGGCTCCCAGGGAGCATCTAACTGTTAAAAGCTTAAAAGACCAAGGAGCATTGAGCTCTGTAATAGAAATGAAAATATTGCTTCTCTATTACTATGGACTGCAAAATCATCAATTTCACCGACCCTTGGAAAAGGGTCGGACTTACTATTTATACACATTTACATCTAACCCTAACCCTATTCCTATTTTACATTACACTGTACAATAAAATATATTATCTGGGGGCCGGTACTACCTGCGCCACCCTACAAAAGACCTTGAGATGGAATAGGCCTGACATGTCAGAAGAATGAGACAAGAAGGTGGAGTGGAAGAATCAGCCTCAAGAAGGGAGCCAGGAAAGAGAAGGAAGAAATCTAATCCCCCAGAGATCGAGGCCACATGTCTCATAAATTGGAAATGTGGCACCTTGTCTCCAATGTGCCAGGTGTATATCCAAAGCGGCGCCTCGAGAAGACCATCTATCAAAAAACCAACTGTTGGTCCAATGTTCCTTAATGTAGCCAACTACCCTCTGACAATCTTTATTAACCACTTTTGAAAGTGACCGGTCAGCCTTGGGGACCAAGACACAGATCACTCAAAAGAATACAAAATTTAGGATCCGGGACTATGGGATCTGGGAACTTACTTTCTGAAAGAATAAAGAATACAAAATGTTTGGTTTTTCTCCGACCTCCGAAGAAACTTTATTGTTGCTTGTTGTCATTGAAGGTTTGGAGAAGGTGGGAGATCCCATATTCATCAATCTCTTTGAGGTCAGACCATCGGTATTTGGCCACCTCAATCTATTCTCCTAGCTCTAGAACATTATTCTTGAATTCATCAGCCATTTTTGTCGCATCATGGCCACTAAGGACCATGCAAGTTAATCTCACCATTTGAGTCCCATCCACTCCCTCTGGGGATTGATATCTGGACTCCATTAATTCATCAAACTTACCCAAAACATATTCCTCTAGAGTGCATGTGTCAGTGCTGAATGGGTCAGCTCCGGAGACCTTTGTGACAAAAGCCTTATACAAATTTGAAGAATACTAGACCGCATTGATCTTATCATGCAGAACCCCTACCAATTGCTTGAGCACCTCCAATGTGAGGTCAAGTCTAAGGAGTTCTTCAAGTTCTACCCTCCATGCTTCATAATTTTCCATATCACCCTCCCATATGTTAATGATAGTTTCCACCTGATGCAGAACATGTCAAGCCGCATACAAATCTGGGAGGGTGGCTACCAGGAAGCATCAGGTTTTTCCTACCTGCAGAGCGACCCACTCATCGACCGCTTGGACCTTCTTCTTCATTGCTCGCAGGGAGTCAATGTCACTCTATGGTAATGGTGCATCACATGTGGAGGCCTCCAGAGGAATGGCACTAAGAGGCTAGGCCAGCTCAGTAAGCAATCCCATAAGGTTTGTTGTCTTTTCCTTTTTCGCTTTTAGCGTTTTGGCCTCCTTTTCATATCGGGCCTCCATGGCTCTGGTCACCTCTTTTAATAGGTTCACTTCACCCTATTTTCCTCTTTTTCCCAGTGATATCTCTGTGATATCATAATCTCCAGCCTTGGTGGTTGCCTCATCAATGTCTAGGGGAGGTGTTGCAACAAAGATAGTTGTTTCTCCTCCCGGCCTGGTTCAAAGAGTATGAACTGTCTGGGCTTTCTTGGCCTTTGGCGGGCTCTGGACCTGAGCCATCATTTTAGCTAGGGAGAGGTGAGCTCTAGGGGTGGATGGAGCTTTTCTTTTCTTGCTTTCAACCAACCACTAAGGTGGTAGGGGTGGCTTATTTGCCAAAGTCTATTTTTTCAGTTCTTCCCTGGTGTCCTGTTCTTGTTCCTCCTCAGTGGTGTGAGTCTCGTCAGGCCCTTCCTCTTTATCTTGGGATTCATTGAGAACATTTTCCCCAGCAATGTTTATTTCCTCTATCTTGTCCTCTATATCTTTAGCTTCATCTGGACCCTCATTGGTTGTCCTGGGGCTTTCCTCCTCTTGTTGTTCTCTTTGTTCTTCGGCCTCTGTCATCGAGATTTATTCTTCTATTGGTACATCCTTTTGCAATGGGGGAGGTACCGGGCCAAGATTTAATGTTTGGGCCATGGTTATTACCTGCCCAAAGGTCACTTTGTGGAGTGGCATTTGGAACATGGTAGCTGAGGATATGATTGATCCCATAGGTTTGGTTCCCTCAGCGGATGTCATTTTTCCACTCTACTTATGCTGGTCCATCCCCGTATCTTGTATCTTTGGGATCTCAGAGGTGATTTGTTGCTCTATCTCCTTCTCTTCTTCCATCTGTTCCTCCTGCTCCTATGCAGGTTTTTGTTCCTCAGCTTCCTCTTGTGCTGGGACTTCAGCCTTTGTTTGCTTGATGTCCCCCTGTAGATTACCGAACTCATTAGTTGCAAAAACATCATCAAACTCATCCTGTGGAGGAGGGTTGGCTGGGACATCAGCAGGCTCTAGTTCCCTTTCTAGCTCTGGGGAGTCGGAAGCAAGGATCTCAACTTGTGGGGTCTAGGGCATCCCCAGCTCTGGCTCTACCTTAGGCTTCTAGATAAGCCTCTTCTTCCTCCAGGTAACTAAGGAAGGCCCCGCATCCCTTATTGTTGCTTTCTCTATCGGGTCCACCCTTGTTTCCTTAATCATCAAGGCTGCTAGTGAAGGGGAGGAGGGAGGATGAATTGGTCTGGTCATAAGCACTAGAGTAGCCAGTCATGGGATTAGATTCTCTCGCATTTGCAAGGAGGCTACCACTGATTGCCTTATTTGTTCTTTGATAGGGACTTCTTGTGAGGTTGGGGTTGTCACTATTCCTTTTCCTTTATCTACTCCCTGCAAAGAAGTCTCGGCCCCTAGAGTCAACTTTGGTATTGGTTGGGCCGCCTGGCGGACACTCCTGGGGCACACCTTCTTGAAGTAGATGTGGCTGGATTCAACTACATTGTGAGTGAACTCTTCAATTGTGGGCCCTTCCTGGGCATCCCAATTCACTGTTGGAAGGGCCAATTTATCAATCCCCTTTGCTCTATACTAGGGATCCTCCGTGGAGCCAGTGTCTGAGAAGTCTTCCAGGAATCTTTGGAGCTTTAATCTCTCCATCATTCCTATGGTCATTCTGACATAATGCCGCCCCCGGACTTCCACGTCATCTTGGCAGTCTTCCCAGAAGTCTTCCATGGGATACTGATGGGGCTCTAAGGCTTAGGGAAGTGTCATTGCAATCTTTCCATGCAGATCAAATTGTTTCTGTGCCAAGTAAAATTCTGTCAGGTTATAGCATTTAAGCTCATTATCTGCCTTTTTTGTGGCAGCTAGACTGCATGAATAATTCCCACAAGTGATTGGGAATGAAATATTTGTTACCTTCTTTAAGGAAAAGAGTGCATGTAGCTCCATTATCTGCTTGCAATATTCAAGGAGAATTATCTTGTCCTCATAGTGTTTGGGCAACAAGTAGGGTTTCCCAGAGAAGCTGGTCACCCTAATGTATGTATGTTGTTGAAGCTATATATAATAATGTTCATAACTCCAGACCAAATTCATCACCTCTATAGATAGGTGGTATCCTATGTCCTGGGTGGGTGTGATCAGGTGGTAGTAAATGAAGGCATCATTTACCCGATAAAATTTGGGGAAGCTAGCCTCCCATTGTATCTGTGGGAAGTGGTCTCAAGGGGCCTTCTATCCAGGGCTGATCCCAAGCACGCCCTCTATAAGTAACCCATTGGTGTGGGATCATTGTTGTGCCAGGGCCAAGAGAACATAAGAAGTCATATAAAACTTCTTGTTCTTGGCCAGTTGAAGGAATTGGGAATCCACATGGTTGGAGATTATGGTAGCCCAGTTAAAATACTCCTCGCCCGTGCTGATACCCAGAAAAAAGTAGTACATCCACCCAAAAAATTATCAAGCATGTTGTTGTCTGAAGACCCAGCATAAGGCTATCATCCCCATTTGGATGCTTTCTTTAAATTTGGCCCTGGGGATTTCTAGCTTCATCCTCTTGGGATCCCTCTTCGGGGTCTTTAGCCAATGATTTTTCATGTATATATGGGCTGCTTCCTCCAATTGAGTGTATTGGGCCAAGGCATCTGACCGGGTGACTATGGTTGGTTGGTCAAATTGGGGGATCTCCAAGCCCCTCTAGAAGGTATCAGGATCAAGGGACACCATGGGAGTAGGGTACCTTGTTGGATCTGGGGCTGTGAGTATAATAGCCCAGAAAGATATGTTGTAGTGCACCATAAGAGTGAGAATGAGCTCTGGTGTCTGCATAGAGCATGGGAAACAAGCTACCTTGAGAATCTTGGAGTTCCCGATTTGAATGGCCAATAGATCTCCAGCCTATCTTTGAATGTACATAATCTTCACCAAGGCCTACATTTTTGGCCATATTCTGACACTGGTGTCGGTGATAAACTAGAATTTGGACTCGATCTTTGAGCCCGCAATGACTCTGTCTTTTACATATTTCAGGCTCAAGGGCAATTTCTCCAGGGCCTTTTCTAACTTAGATCTAACTATCGACCTGGTAACCGTCGTGGAGGGTAAGTCCGTACTTCTGGGTGGGGAGGATGCAGAAGCTTCAGACATGTTTGCAAGTTTTGTTGCTCTGGAAACCTACTAGGCAAGGCAACCATCAGAATGCATAGATAAATAAATATTTTTGGGTCCGAAGACCTTACCATCGTGGTGTTTGCTTCCCCTGAGAAAGTTAGTTTTGTTCAAAACATCTGGAAAGCATAGATATATTGCGAACTTAGAAATTTACTTATCCATCTGGGTCTGGGGGTTTCTTCATACTTAGTGAAAAGAGGAAACGGGTTGGGTGATGGCAAGAGATCCAAAGCCTAGGGAAGTAATCATTGGTAGATGTGCACAAAAAGTGAGCCATCAAACCCACGTGGGTGCCATGTAGGTGAGCAATAAATGAGAGTTATGGTGACGACGGTGGAGCCAACTGTCTGAATGCGTGAAAAGTGATGGCCACTTGGACAAATTTAAATATGTGCATGGGACATAAATGAAATTCAGGCTGGTTTACGGAGGAGAGAGAAAACCACCTATTTGAAACCAGCCGAGTTTCAACCAGGTGGTATTCTGCATAGAGTGAGCTCGCAGACTAGAAACCAGCAATAGATGCAGTACGGCGAGCTTTCTAGGCTACCAGGTAGGATACACATGGAATATATATCAAAGCCAAAGAGTATATACATGTAGACCAAAAGGATACACATCAGATATACATCAAATTCATATATATATAGAAATCACAGAGCGGCTACTCACAAAAACCAGACAATGTACAGAATACTTACAAATTTCTACACCATCTATAGACTAGACTACATCTACACAGAGGGTGGACAACCCTCTGGCAGAGCTGACCCACCAACGGGTGGAAAACTAGAAAGAAACGCAAGACAAACAACAAAAAGAGACAACACAAAAATAAACAAAACCGGAAAGAAGGAAAGCCGAGCGGGAGGAAAGGCACCAACCTGAAAATGAAGAAAGGAAAGGAAAGGAAACTACCGTGAAAGCTCTGCAACAGCTTCAACTGTCAGGTGGTCACCACTTATCACCACAAACCACCTACAATTGCTTAGTAATGCTCAAAATGGTTAGCGCTGGATTATCGCTAAATCGTTGCAAATCACTCTGATTGCTCAAGTGTTTGATCATGGTAAATGTGAAAATGATAGGTAACTTCTATTTATACCCATGGTAAAAAGCCAGTCACCTTTCCTTCTGCAAACTCCAGACAGAAAAACCTCCAAACTCCGGGCCTGGGGATTCCATGCGACAATATCACCTTGAGGAAACAAGACATCATGGTGAAGAATCCCAGAGTCCAGAATCTGACTCGACAAAAGAGGACCAACTTCAGGACCGGGTCCCAGACACATGAGAGACCAACAAAAAAAAACAACACCATGGGGAAGAAAACCCCGAAGAAGGAAAACAAAGGAAACAAAGGCAAAGACAAGGCAAGAGCCAAAAGCAGAAAGCAGAAAAAAGGGGACCCAACATTTTGCACACAAAATGTAGGGACGGGGATGTAGGGCATAATAAAACCTACTATAAATATTTGTACACTTGCTATTGAAGATGACAATGGTAGTTCAGAAGAAGAGTTAGAATAAGATATTTCAATCATAATAAACAATACAAGTACTAAGTTAGAGCGCTTTCAACTTGGGATGCCTAATGATGAAGAGATAAGATTTTTAACTATTTCTTCTGTGACACAAGCAAGAAGTTCATATCAGCTCAGGAATAGAAAAGTTGATCAAAATGGGAAACAACTTGATTCACATGTTATTACAGAAGTCACAAATGAAGAAGCTACACAAGATGAACTGAAATATGCCGTAATTAAAGAAGATAGAGTTACTCCTACTCATGACCAAAAAACAAGACAGTTAAAAGAGAGTAAAGGTAAAACATCTTCTGACAATGTCATGAGTTTCCCAACTTTTAACATGAAGCAAGCCTTATCTCAGATGAAATTCTTTGTTCCTTTACTAGAGATGTTTAAAATTAAAGAACACCAAGAAGCAACCTTTTCATTATTATCTGATTTGCCTGGTATACATGACAGTACTATTTTGAATGATGAACTGAAAGGTGAGCAAGAAGAGAAAGATGGAATCCCAATATGTTTGGGAAATATAGTTGTCCAAGAGCCAGATCAGATTGATCCTTTTTATGTTACACTGCTCACAAACAATATGTTGCTAAAAAATTGTATGATGGATTCAGGACCTGCTGCTAATGTGATGACCTGCACTGTTATGAAACAATTAGGTTTAGAGGTGGATACTGCTTGTGGTAAATGTTATGCCATGGACAATAGGGAAGTACCTGTAGTAGGAACTTTGCAAGGGTTAGAAATAAAACTTGATGCAAACCCTGAGGTCACTTTTAAAATAGATGTTGTGGTTGTGGATTCACCACCCCATTATTTTAAGGAAACTCAGGTGCGGAAACAACTTCCTACGCTAATCTCTATAGGAAAGTATTGTGCAAATTCTTTTAAACCCTTACAATTTCAGATTCGTTAACTACTTTAACAAAGATATTGCAACCACATA
>MU223652.1:58808-78887 GCA_018584345.1 Thuja plicata
AAAACCTGCACAATGTATTGATCAAAACTATTGCAGCTTACAATACACTTGCAATGCAAGTTCTTTCAGAAGATTTCCAAAACCTTGAAGACAAATCACGGTAGCATAAAACGTTCCAACAATACACACGCATCACTTCTCTTTGCAACCCTAAAAAATGCTTATATCATGCGCTTCACTTTTTAGGGCTACTCAAATTTATCAATTGCCACATGTCTTCACCTGTCATTGAATCTTCCTGACATAGCTCTTACGTGTCATAGGAATCCATCATAACCATTTTAGCCATGATCTCCTTACACACAATTCAAGATGCCGACACATCAACATTATTTGCAAGAAAAATACATTTTACAAAACAAATAATAACAATAGGAATTATCCAAGGTTGAGACACCTTATTCCTAACAATTATGGTGTGCTCTTATCAAGACAATGTGTTGCAGCCATTGGAGGACATGTACAATTGGATTTGTCTTTTGCTACCATTTCCGTAAATTGGAAAGAAGCAAAACTATTAAGGGAGCCTAGATCTCTTGTTTATGTTGAGAAGGTTCAACCAAGCATGTTGAATTGCTTTGTGGATGTAAATATAAATAATTTCAAGGTGGAAAAGATTCAACCACAATTGAAAAACATAGATCCCATAGTGGAAGAATATTGCAATAGCTTGGACTATGGTAGATGTATTTTGATGGAGCATGCTCTAGAGAAGGGTCAGGAGCTGGTATACTATTTGTCTCTCCATAAGGTATTACTTTCAAATACTCATTTTTGCTGTCATTTCAATGTACAAACAATACAGCTGAGTATGAGGCATTGTTACTGGGATTAGAAATAGCAATCAAGCATGGTATTAAGTTATTGAGAGTTTTTGGTGATTCAAAGCTAGCTATTTCCCAAATTAGATCAAGATATGCTGCTAAGAATGATAGGTTGAAATAATATAAGCATGTTGTATGGGATAGCATTAAGTTTTTTGATGCATTTTCCATTGAGTGGATAGAGAGATCCAAGAATATCATGGCATATTTTTTGGCCAATGTAGCTTTGAAAAATGATGATCTAAGGCTAGCAGGGATATCTATTGTGGAAACTAAAACTAGGCCTGCCATTCCTGATAATGTATATAATTGGAAAGTTTTCGAGAGTGATGAGGATATCCTCAATTTCATTCAATGTGTGGATAATTATGATAGTCAATTCATTGATTGTAATAATTTGATAGAGATTATTGATAGGAAGGAAACTATTTTTGGCAATGAAATTATGCAGTTGCAGACAAATGAAATCCCTATAGGATTGACTCAATTAGAGGGATTGTTTACTGATAATGACAACCATATGTGCCAAAATTATACTGCCAAGTTGGATGATTTTGAGGAGGTAGACTTGGGATCAGAGTGTGTTCCTAGAATTGTGTATATTGGAAAGAAGTTGGCTCCTCATGTGAGGACTAATTTGATTAGCCTGCTTAAAAGATTCAAACATATTTTTTGCTTGGTCTTATGAAGACCTTGAGGCTTATAAGGAAGATTTTTCAACATGAAATTCCATTAAAAGATGATATTAAGCCTTTTAGACAAAAACAAAGGCCAATCAATCCTTTGTTGGCCCCCAAAATGCAGCAAGAATTGGCAAAGCTCAGAGAAGGTGGGATCATAAAACCAATCAGGCATTCTTCTTGGGTGGCTAATTTGGTCCCTGATAGAAAGAAAAATGGAGATATCAGGCTATGTGTTGATTTTAGGAATCTTAATGTAGCCTCATTAAAAGATAATTATTCCTTGCCAAACATGGAGGCAATGCTACAAAGAGTAACTGGTTGTGATCTTTTATTTATGATGGATGGTTTTTCTGGTTATAACCAGGTGCTGGTTCAAGAATCTGAATAATTCAAGAGAACTTTTACTACCCCATGGGGTACGTATGTTTATGTAAGAATGACATTTGGCTTGATGAATGCAGGGGCTACTTTCCAAAGAGCCATGGATGTGGCTTTTAAGGAATTTATAAATATAATTATGGTAGTGTATCAAGATGACTTAACTGCATATTCCCAAAAGGCTGATGATCATTGTAAGCATTTAGAAAAGATTTTCACCAAAGCCTTGGAGTATGGGATTTCTTTAAATCCAAATAAGTGTCACTTTTCTATGACTGAAGGTAAATTATTGGGACATATAGTGTCCAAAGAAGGTGTTAGGATTGATCCTGAAAGAGTGGAAGTCGTTAACAAGGTGTTGCCACCGAAAAATATTAAGGGAGTTCAATCTTTCCTTGGGAAAGTAAATTTTGTGAGGAGATTTATTGCAAACTTTGTTGAAATAGTAAAACTCGTTGTTAAATTATTGAAGAAGAATGCAAAATTTGAATGGGATAAGGATGCTCAGTCAGCCTTTAATGAGATAAAGATGGCAATTCAGCAGGCTCCTGTATTACAATCTCTAGATTATGAGAAGCCTTTCTCCATGTTTTCTTTTTCTTCATTTCATACAATTGCTGCAGTACTTTTGCATAAAGATGATGAAGGCTGTGAACACCCCATAGCATTTTTTAGTAAGTCTCTACAGGAAGCAGAACTTAACTATGAGATAATGGAGAAACAAGCATATGCACTAGTCAAGGCAGTCAAGGTTTTTAGACCTTATCTTTTTTATGTGAAAATAATTGCTTATGTGCCACACACCACAGTGAAAGACATATTATCTCAATTTGAAGTTATTGGGAAGAGGTGCAGATGGATTAACAAGATCCAAGAGTTCAATTTGGAAATTCAGGTTACCAAATTGGTAAGGGGTTTGAGTTTGGCCAAGTTGATGACTGATACAAACATGGAGTTAGCCCAAATGAATGATGTACAAACAATAAACATGAATTTTACTAGCATAGAGTTGCAGCCCTGGTATACTGATATTGTGTTTTTTCTGAAGAATGCTAAATGTCCAGAACATATGTCAGATAATCAGAAAAGGACTTTGAAATTACAGGCCTAGATGTATGTTTTGATACAAGGTGATTTATTTTGGAAGAATAGAGATAGAATTTTATTATTCTATCTGGATAAATCACAATCTAAAAAAGTCTTGAATGAAATGCATAGTGGTGTGTGTGGTGGGCATTATTCTGCCAAAACCACAGCTCACAAAATAATCAAAGTTGGATCCTATTGGCCATGTCTTTTCAGGGACACTCAAGTGTTTGTACAGAAGTGTGAGCCATGCCAAAGGTTTTCTGCTAAAATGAAATTTTTAG
Organism: Thuja plicata; assembly: GCA_018584345.1. Classification (NCBI taxonomy): domain Eukaryota; kingdom Viridiplantae; phylum Streptophyta; class Pinopsida; order Cupressales; family Cupressaceae; genus Thuja; species Thuja plicata. The sequence continues at coordinate 62,064 of MU223652.1, forward strand.
GAGCTTTACTTTTGAATCCTATGATTGTTTAAGCACCTTTTGCCCAATGGGGTTTAGACTTTATTGGTGAATTTATAGAAAAATCCAGTGGAGGTCACAATTGTATTCTTGTGGCTACAGACTACTTCACAAAATGGATAGAGGCAATTCCAACAAAGAGAGCAACCAGCAAGGTAGTGATGGACTTTTTAATGAATAACATTCTGACAATATTTGGTGTGCCCACTAAGCTAATTATGGACAATGCCATGTACTTTAGGTCTGAGGAATTTAGGGATTTATGTGAAGAATATGGCATTATTTTATCTTACTCCTCACCTTATCATCCTCAAGAAAATGGATAGGTTGAGTCCAGTAATAAGAGTCTCATGAAAATAATTAAGAGGATTTTGGAGAAAAATAAGAAATCCTGGCATTCAAAATTGAAGTTAGCCCTTTGGCCTGATAGGGTGACAGTAAAAAGAGCAATAGGTGTTTCCCCTTTTGAAATGGTTTATGGAACTCAGGCAAGGCTGCCTTTGAACAACCTGTTACTAGTGTACAAATTTCTACAGGAAGAAGATTTTGAAGATCAAGAACCCATGATGGAAAGAATGGATCAATTGGTGGAACTAGAAGAGATAAGAGAAGAAGCTCACAAAAGAAACATAAAACTCCAATAGAAATCTAAGTACTTTTTTGATAAAAGAGCAACTGAAAGAAAATTTTAGATATATGATATGGTGCTGCAATGGAATGCTAGAAAAGAAGAGAAGGGCAAACATGGTAAATTTGAGTCATTATGGGTGGGCCCATTTGTAATCCAGGAGTTTCATGGTCAAGATTCTTATTTCTTGGAAGACCCTAATGGTGAAGTATAGGAATTGCCAGTGCATGCACAATTCCTGAAATGTTATTTCTCATAAGTTCTCTTTTTCCATGCATAGTAGATTAGATTTCCCTGTTTTAAGTGTGGTTTTTGTGTGTGTGTGCATAGTTTTGTTTTAGTTTGTGGTATGTTTCCCAGAGTTTTGGCTTCTAATGTCAATTTTGCAATTAACTTTCCCCAGTCAGAGCCATTGTTGGAACTATACCAAGAAAATTTTCAATTTCCTAGCTTTGGCAGTTTTCTCGCATATTTTGGTTCAAATCCCATGTCTTACTGTGCTAAAAAGGTTAAATAGTGGTCAAAAATCATCAAAGATGATTTGTTTCAAATGTTGTTCGCACACCTGCACTAGTCTTTTAACATGTTTTCAAGGTGTGTGAGTGAGTGATGAGTCATTTTAGTGTCAATTGCGCAGTCGCGGTAAAATTGTGTCAATTCATGTTAGCACTGTGAGTGAGTGGTTTGGTTGTTAAGAAGTGTAAATCGCGCAATCGCGATGTAATTTTAAAGTCAAGTCATAAGATTATGGCTAAGCAAGTTGGAAATGGTTCTATTTATCACTCACTCAAGGGATTAACTCTTTTAAAAGAAGATCTAGCGAGTCCACAATGATTTAAAGTATTGTGTGTCACATAGTCGCTATGATATTATGTTTATAACTTTATGCTCTGTGACTAAGCGAATGTTGTAAAAAATGGGTCTGGTCACACACCCGTGTTAATTTTTCATGTATGTCTTTTTAATTTAGTGAGTGTGCGAGGAAATTAGGTTGTAGATGTCACTCACTCGTTCAAGTTCTAACTCATATGTGTTTTGCAGTGCGAGTCAGCGATTTGTTGTGCGGAAGTTATCAGTTGAAATTTTGTCACTCAGTCACCAAGGTGTATTCAATGTTATAAAAGGTGTGTGGGTGTGTGACTATGAGATCATTTGTTTTCTCGCTCACCCGCTAATGGTTTGAAGTCTAAAGAAATGAGCTCGTGAGTATGCGATAAGGAAAAGAAAAGGCTATCGCTCACTCGCCCATGAATAAAGATAAAAGGAAAATGCTCAGTGGGTATGTGATTGAAGAAAGTATGCTGGCAACTGCCCACTTGTAGTTGATAAGAAACATAAAGCATTAAGAGATAGCAAGTGCACGATGGAGAAAAAATGAAGTTTTCGCTCAGCCACTCACAGATTGAAGTAAAGAAAAAGGGGTTAGTGAGTGTGTGACAGGTGAGTTTTAAGATTTTGATAAAATTACTCACTCGGCCACAAAGGATTAAGTCATAGAGAATTTTCAACAGCAAGTCTGTGACTGAGAAGAAAAGGGGTCATCGCTCACTCGCTAATATTATAAGTTGAAGTGTTTTGCAGTGCGACTGTGCGACCAGAAAATAATACATGGTTATTTTGAAAACCCACTCACTCGCTCAAGGAAAAGACATGATAAGTGAGGATCAGCCAGTGTGCGACTAGGAGATGACTGAGTAATAAAGACCATGTCACTTACTCACAGAGTTTTAATGAAAGTAAGATCCTGGGTGGCGATTCTGTGACTAATAAAAAGAAATAATGATGTCACTCACTCGCTCAAATACAAACATAAAGCATTAAGAGATAGTGATTGCGTGATTGAGAAGTAATGAAGCTGTTAGTAAGGTCATCACCCAATCACAGAGCATACAAGCCAAAGCAAAGATAGAGTGTGAGTACATGACTAAATGAAGAAAAGGGTCTTGTCACTCACTCATGAGAACAAATTTAAATATGAGAAAGGTACAGTGAGTTGGAAACAAATTGACATGTGGTTCATTTCAAGCCTACAAGGGAAAAAAGGAAAAAAGGTGTGTAATTTTTCCAGCAGGGATCATACAATTTGAATTAATGACAGCATTATTTATAGAGAGATGATTGTGTAATTCTGCAAGTGTGAGGATTTGACATTCAATTGGACAAGACGCTGATTTGATGACTATAAGTTTGAATGATTGAGCTTGATTTTGTACAGCTCTCATTTCTCCATCCTAAGATTTCTTGTGAAGAACGCTAGAGCTTATTTGTCTAAAATAGTTTGTCTGAGATAGTAATTTGAAGAAGGATGAGTCAAGCTATTATTCCCGCTGCCTCGCAAGGGTCTAAGAAGAAGAAGGAGGTTACAATAAAGAAGTATGTGGAAGGATTTGTTGAGTTGCTGCCTGAGACTTTGAATACAAACAGTGTAAATTGGGATGAATGGAAAGATAGATGGTGCCAATGCAGGAACCTGATCACCCCAAATTACTCTAGTAATACCTTATTCCATTATTTCTGGAATAATAGGATTAAATCAGTTCCCATTTGCAATCCATGGGATTTGAATATGGAAAAATTGATTGTGCCTGATGTTTATATTGACATAGGCCTTATTAGGGAACCTGCTAAGTATTACTGCCCAGTAGCTAGGGTAATCAGGAAGAAAAATAAAGAGACCCTAGTTTCCATAGATAGGAGGTCAATGGCAGAAGTTTTCAGGATCACTGGTGCATTATGCATAGATGATGATTTGAAGAAAATTAACACATATTATATCAAGAGAGAGGATTTGATTGAGAAATATGAAATGCCCAAATTCATGCCCAGGGTAGATAGGCACCTGGTGAAAATCCCAGACAATCTCAAATTGCCTTTTGACATATCCTTATTTCATCATTACATAAAGTGCACAGTCTATGGTTTGAGCAGAGTTTTAGGTTTTGATGGAGATTCTACAGTGCCACAAGATTTACTTATGATGGCTATGAACATTCAGCACCTAGAGGTTAATACTGATTATGACTATGTGGGATACATAGTTGATGCTATTCATGCTACATTAGTGGAGATACAGTCAAATGCCCCAGTACCTAACTTTAAGCATTATTCTCATCTGATGTATATGATTTTATATTATAATAGGGCATCTATGGATAAAGAGCTTGAATTGTTTGTTTCAGAGTATGGTGTTGAAGCACCATTCTAAAGAACTGTCACAGGAGAAAAACATAAATGTTATGTCTATTATATTGCCCATATTGTAGCATAGGATTGATGTTTTAAAAAAAAAATGACATAGTATATACACTATATGGGTCATTTCAAGAAGCTTCGAAGACAGCTACAAAGGCCATGATTTTCTTGGAACCCGCTTTCAAAGTTTGGTCAGGGAGGGAAAGGCTCATGGATAAATTGAAAACTGCTATGTTATATAGTGATGACTTCCCAGATAAGATAATAGATACCATGGAAATGATTAGTGAGTTGAATGACACTTTTGCCTTTTTCAATGGCAAATCTAATTTGATAGATAACAAGCTGCAGTTATTTGGTGATCAGTGGCCCTCCCTGATCCCAAAAATTTATGATGAAGCAGGTGTTTTAAAAATACAATCAAATTGGATAGCTGGCTTTGATGACATACTCAAAAGTGAAGATTCAAATAAATGCTTAGAAAAGGATATAAATGTTGAGTAGTGTAATGAATTAATTGATAACCTCTTCAAGATTGAGAGAGATATGGCTAAGTTTGTTTTTGAGGCCAAAACCGCCATTAATGCCAAGTGGATAGAAGTTGTTGCAAGATTAGAGAAGGAAAAGACCTTTGATTGGCCCATCATCAAAGAGGTGAACAGGTGGGAAGCAAAGCTAAAAGGATGAGGAGAATATTGTCAACAGCAACAATAAACCTTATTCAGACTTCACCAACAGTTGCCACCCGTATTCTATTACAAGTTTTTGTTTTATGTTAGTTGCAAAGTTGTTGCAAAAGATTTTGTAAATCTTTCCCAGTAAGTCCATAGCTTGTTGCATCCTTAGTTATAAAAGGATTCCAAGACTACTGGGAATAATATAGCCATTTTTATTTTGAGAATGCAAGTATAATTGTATATATTCTGGTTCAAAACCAATCCAATAGGGTTTTTTGAAAATTACTGTTGAATGTAGCAAGCAACTTTAATTATGAATAAAAATGAAATCCATTAATAGTTTCTGAAGCATATAATGAGTATTGTGTCTTAATTTTGGTGTTATGAATCTTATCTAAATTGAATATTCAAGGAATGTCCAATTTATACGTCTGTCAGGCAGACTATGAAATAGTTTTAGGGTTCTTTCAAGGAAAGACTAAAATTACCTTAGGAATATTTCAGTAAGATTCAGGGTATACAATAATTTGATGAATTAATTTGTTATGTGTGTCAAGATAAATATATAAGGTATATATATGTTTATGTCAAATTTTATAGTTATTTTAAGTTCATGTTCATGATCAAGCTGGTTAAAATTGTTCATAAGTAACTCCATGCCCTAGGACTAAGCAATGGTTTGTTTCCTTTCAAAATAGGTGACTATCACTTTTAAAATTGATCTTTACCTTTATATGTTGATTTGTTTCAATAAATATTACAGTGATCAACTCCTATAATTCCATTTATATTCTAATGGAATGATTTAGTGATTTGATTCTTCTCAGTTAGAAGGGTAATCCCACCTGAGTTAATGGAGCTCAAAGCGTAGGAGGTTTAAAAACCTTGTTTCTGTCATTTCTATATCTTGCATGGTTAGTGCCTGAGATAAATAGAGAAAGCTCTCTGAGAGTATTTTCATAGCAACAAGGAAAGGAACTAACAACTCCTTCTATCATACTGTCAGTTTCTTATATGTTCTTGATCATCCTTTCTGTCATTAGAGCTTTCATTCCTTTCATCACTTTTTCTATTTGGGCATCTGGCAGCAAAGTGTCCAATTTCTTTACAATTAAAACATATCAAAGGTAGTTTAGCTTTATACCTACCTTTACCTTTGTGCAATATTCTATCAATTAATGCTTCAAGTTCATCAAGTTATTTATCATCACTATCACTGTCACTGTCATTTCTTATCATGTGTTTGTTACCAAATTTACTAATTTTCAGAGAGGACAAAAATGCAGACTCAACAGTAGGAACAACACTATTGTCAAAATTGTTTAGCTCAAATGAAATCAGTCTACCAACAAGGCTATCAACTGTAATATTTTTTCCATGTGTTGCTCTCATTTCATGTATTATAGATACTATAATAGAATAAATAGGCAAAAAATTTCTAAGAATCTTACTCACAATAGTGTCTTCATCAATAACTCCACCTTCTCTACGAATAGAATTCACAACCTCCTTGATTCGGTTATTGTATTGTGTTATGTTTTCTCCTTCTTTCATTCTCATGTCATCAAATTTTCCTTGGAGACTTTCATCTTTAGCTCTTTGCACATTTGCATCTCCTCCATAAACTTGTTTAATCTTGTCCCACATCTTCTTGGCTAATATACATGTCTTAATATCCTCAAATTCAGCATCACTTAGTGAAGAAGCAAGTTCTACCATCATAGTATTATATTCATGTTTCTCTCTCATCTGATTAAGAGTCAACAGTCTAGTAGGTAGGATGAATTTAGTATCTAGGTATAGTGTTATATCATCGCAAATCCCTGATATGTATAGTCTCATTTTGCTCTTCCATGTTGAGAAGTTCTTCTTATTCAGCTTCGGTGCATTTCTCTTATACATCTTGTGATCTTTAGCTTAAGTCCTTTAAAATTTTCCTTCTAATCACTCTATGCTCTTATACCAATTGTTAGATAACTAAGAGGGGGGCTGAATCAGTTAGCTCCAGTTATCCTACAGTACCAAATTCTCCCAGATGTATATAATAATAATTTCAAACATATAAATCAACTCAATGAAATATAAACTGTGATCTCAAACTTTAGTTACTAAGTTGTCTAGTCATCTACCGAGTAGCAATAAATCAATACTGTGATTACCGATCAATGAAAATAAGGTAATGTGTTAAGAAAAATAACAATCCAAAACAATCATACACATTAACACATAGATTTTTAATGTGGAAACCCTACTAAGAGAAAAACCACTTGTGCCTAGTAACCCAAAATAATTCACTATTCTGAAGTGAGCTCGGTTAAGAGCCAAACTTGTTAAAGGTTATAATGCACATTGTTAAATGTGACCTGGTTAGAGTATTTATCACTAATATTTCTCTTTTGACCAATCATTCACTATGGGGTCAACAAAAAAACACTCAAAATTCATTTGAATGTCATAATAAAAACTTTCACATCCTACTCAATTAAGAGATTTATCTGTAACAATTGTTAAACTGATACAATAATGATTTAATTCAAATACAACTCTGTTTGCAAATTTTCATATCTATGTTAAGTACATAATACCTCTGATCAATTTGTTCACTTCATTTCCTCTGATTCTTCATACTCTATTCTTCTTGGTAAATGCTCTCTCCTCTATCGCTCGGTGTTGTCTACAGAAATGCTCAGTTCTGTCTTCAACCAGCTTGATTAGTCATGCATGAAGTTTGCATGTATGTGCATCATAGCATTATTGTATCTTAATGAATCTCTTGCCTCTTATATAGACATTATAATGCATTTAATTTCCATCCTTTAAATTTTTCCTCTTAATCTCCATCATTGGTTTTGCCTCTTAAACCTTCCTTGGCAGTTGTGTCAAAAAGACATTTCAATCTTCTCTATCGGATCATCCTTAAATTTTCATAGTTGTTTGGTCTTCATAACAAATCTTAACATTTAACTCAAAATCATCAATTTTCCAGCTCATCATTTAGTCAGCCTCAGTTTCTTTTTATTGCTCGGTCAATACACTGATATATCGGCAATCCCTAGCTCGGTTATCACTGTGCTTGGTATCCACTATATTTACTCGGTGTTGACTGTTACTCAATGTATACATAACTCTTCAGTTATCAACCACATAAACTTTTTTTGTTCCAGATCTTTAATCCATAATAGATGTTTGTGTTAGGGATTTTTCTTACATGAAATACAGTGCTTGATAAACTACTTGAACACTATACCCTTTAATACTGCTTCAAGCCAAGAAAAGTCTAATTGCTAAGGATTGAAAAAAATTCTTCTTCATTTTTGAGCTCCACATATACTTACATAGGTTTTACCTCTTTATGATGACTGATTACACAGTATATATTAATGTGGACACTGATTTTCTATTAGGAGTTATTGAGCCAACTTATGAAACATTCTGCATATGACCAAGTATAACCAAATGCAAAACTTAACAAGACAAACCATGGTTGTAAATATAGCATAAACCAGTGATACAAGGACTTTCATCCTTCTTTCTTTTAAGGATGGATAACCTATTTGATTCAATCGCCAAGGAATCACTAAAATGGACACTATCCTGCTGATATGAGTCCCTAATGAGTTCAGCTCATTTGTTCTAAGTAACAGAAGTATATTTATTTGAAATGATTTTGATATTGGATGAAGAACAAACCGCAAACTATACTCTAGACCAGTGCCTATCCCTTGGGCAAAGAGTCAATGAAAACATGAATCAACAGAGATAAACAAATAGAGATATTGTAGAGTGCCTTACAAACTACATGCAGCTGAGATAGAGTGCCTTACAAACTATCCTCTCATATACATACATCTGCATCAAATCCTTATCACAATGCTTTACTCTCTGAAATCATCTATGAAACGTATTCCTCTCCTTGAAAGGAACTCATAAATAATTAAACAAACTACCTTGTAATAGGTGTATTTCAAATGCCTTACAAGTGAAACACACTAGAGCACAAATAAAATGCAAAGAGACAAGATAATATGAAAGAGGGAAAACTACACTATATTCTATTAATGGATTCTATTTCAACACATCCAGACAATAAGCCTTTAAAATATCAAAGACATAGAAGTATAACTTACAATAAAATTTTCACAAGACCAACAGGGACCTGCTCTGAACATTTGCAGGAAAAAACCAGAATAGAGCAGAGGAAAGGAACCCTTACAACTGAGAAAAGAAGAAGATATATAGAAGAGAAGAAACCCTAAAAAATATATCTGGCAAACACCTATCCTTCTCTCAAATCTGATTTGCACTCATTCCTTCTTTTCCAAAAAACGGATCCTTCTCGGTGACTTCAAAAATCTGATTTTACTTGCATTCCAAGTCTTCAAAATATCTGATTGATTTAATCAATTTTTAACTCCACTTGTCTTTTTAAAATCTGATTTTATCCTCAATATAACTCTTTCATTCTGCCACTGAGAAGCTTTCCAAATCTGATTTCAATCTGAGAAAATATCTGCTCAAAAAACCTCCCAGAAAGCTCCAATAAATCTGATTTTGCAAATAAAATATATGTATTTTATCTCTTCTTTCTGTGCAAATCTGATCTCCATAATCTAATCTTCATTCTGTCCAAATTTGCCATTATTCTGCAAAAAATATGATTTCCTCTATGTTGCAAATTCTTCCCGGAATGCATTTTCAAATCTTTGAAAAATAAAAATAAAAATTGCACATAGACTATAGAAAAGACTATACAGATTTAATATTTTATGCAAATCTGATTTTATATTCCTTTTAATATTTCATGCACAAACTATAAAATTTCAAATCATTTTAATCTTGAAATCTATGCATTTTCTCCCTTTATAATTCCATTTTATGCCTTTTCTCCCAGAATCCACCAGATTTTGACACTTGTCACATGCTGACTTGCTACTCTAAACTGGCCTTTTAACTCACCTTTTAACCATAGTCATCTTTTCCTCTTTTTCTCTAAGTCTCTAAATAATTCCTTTAACCTTGAGTCTATCTTGAGACTTGGAGACTAACTTAGTCTTTAAGTCTCTAGATCCTTTTGCTAACCATGAGTTTGTTGGGAGACTTGGAGACTACCTTTAGTCTCTAAGTCTCTAGATCTTTACTTAACCACACCTTAACTGCACTTTAACCATGGTCAAATTTTTCTCATTGTCTCTAAGTCTCTGAAAGATTTCTTTAACCTCAGTTAGATCTGGAGACTTGGAGACAAGCTTTAGTCTCTAAGTCTCTAGATGATTTTCTCAACCATGGGTTTGATTTGGAGACTTGGAGACTTGGAGACATGGAGACTAAATTTACTCAACCATTAACCATGCCTTAACTATGGTTACTTTGCACAATTTAGTCTCTAAGTCTCATAAACATTTTCTTAACCATGGTTCGATCTGGAGACTTAGAGACTACCTTTAGTCTCTAAGTCTCTGAATGAGCTTAACTTGACTGCACCTTGACCATGCCTTGACTATGGTTAACTTGGTTAGTGTAGTCTCTAAGTCTCTAAATGATTTTTCCAACTATCGTTAGACTTGGAGAATTGGAGATTACCTTTAGTCTCTAAGTCTCTAGATGATTTTTTTGGCTTTGGAGACTTGGAGACTTGGAGACAAGGAGACTAACTTTATGCATTTTTACTCCAAAATTATGGGGTCCAGTAGAATTTCAAAATTTCAACCAAGAGACCCACCAAATATCCTCTTGGTTCTTTTTTCAAATCATATACTAAGTGTTCGAGCATATAAATGTTAAAAACTTTCACAAACCCATGCATGTGGGATATATCTCTGTGCATTTTGAAACTTTGCTATTGCTGCCAATACTCAGAGAGCCATAACTTTTGTGTTTCAACTCTGATTTGTTTCACATTTTTACTCTATATTTCTAGCATGATTGTTTCAAACATATCTAAAATTTATCCCAACCTAGATCGTAGTTTTTGAGATATGATCAAAAACATGGCTGGCTGTGCACTTGCATTTACAGATTTTTTGAAAGTTTCCTCAAAGTGCTGCTCATTAATGGCTAACTTTTCTTGCTGGTTAATACCTTTAATCTTCTCTATAGGGCTGGGATCCCCTTTCCATGGTTTCATTTTTTCCTTTTATAACTTAAAACTTTTAAAAAACCTCTGCTTCAACTGTCAAACTGCACATACTGTCTTCAAATTTTGATTCACAAAATAATCAAAAAGAGCCCCCAAAATTTGAACCTCTGGAACTTGATTCACCTTTGCACATGGAACATGAATATTCAATTAGCTTTCACTGAAGGTGAACTGATCTATCGGCATCAATTTTCAAAGTTAGCATCTTACAATTTTCCTGATTTTGCACTAAGCAAACATGCATAAATTGGAATTGGAATCAAGTTGGGAAAGTGAACAACTGGATTGGTATGAGTCTGAAACTCTTCAAATGGGTACACTTTCATCTTTTCAACATAGGGGAACATTCAATTATGAAATTCATTAAACTGGGTACAACTTGTAGAAGCTCAAAGTAGGCTATTCAGATATCTGGACATGACAGAGAAACAAGATAGTTCTGTAGGACCAACTTTGAGGAGACTGAAAACTTATCAAAAGGATTCAAAATGACTTGGGATTTAAAATATAAGCTCTCAAATATACATGTTAAACATTTCCAAAGTAGTGACCCATGAAACCTAAAAGGGTGCAAGATATTTAGATGCAAAGTAGGCTAGTTACAACAATTTAACACTATAATCAGCATATGCAAAAAAGGACAAGTGCTCAAAATAAGACATCACTAAATGACTCAAAAATTGAATCTGACGATCTGGGATGTCTTCTTATGTCTAAACAAGAGTGATGAACACCTGATATGCATGAAAAAATTTAGAATTGCACTTGGGCAAAAAGGCTCAAAAGTTCTCATAAGGGGCCAAAATGCAAAATTTTTAACAAGGTACTCAAAAACCTTGTTGTAATTTTGAGTAACAACAGTGACTCTAACTGAGGATGGTTAAATGAAATTTTATACCAAGAACCACAAATCTCTGGAGTAGCTGACCACCCCAAAACTTCAAATCATATTTTACCCTTTCTCTTTTCACTTTCCTCTTTTCAACTTTCACCTCTCAAAACTTTCAAAAAATAGGAAAACCTCTAACTGAAAGAAAACACACAACTAAAAGGGAAAGCAACTGTACAATATGTTCACTAAATACAAGAGGCCCAAAGCCCCATAACTAAAATCAACTCTTACCTCTATCAAACACAAATCTCTCTGCCCCATGTTTTAAAAATATGATAACAGTGCCACTCTTATCTGTCTGATCCAATCCACTGTCATCCTGTATCAACTCATCATATGATAAAAAATCTTCAAATTCTTCATATGAGCTTCCATAACTATTAGGAAAATTATCATCATAAAAAATTTGTGGCATATATATGTCACAGTCATTAGATAAGAACATACTTTGATATCTGTAACATTTATCATCTTTCATCTGTAAACCACAACTGAAAAACTCACCATTCAACTGAAAGGAGGGATACTCAACCTCTGTCATACTGCTTGGGCAAGCATCATTAGGTCCAATCAAATCCATTACTTGCCTCTCAAAATAAAACATACCTTGATCTTCAAGCAAAATCTGAGAGGCCTTATAACTTGGAAAATGATCATCAAACTTAGGACATGGAGCAATAACCTCTTCATCAAAAATAGGAGCACCTTGTAGCTTATCATCATCAAACAAACTCAAAGAAAAATGGTGGGTGGGAGGCAAAATATCAGTACATTGAATATTGGTCAATGAAGCTTGAGCCACTGATTGACCACTTTTTAATGGTTCAAAGGCAGACTTAGAATCAAGACAAGATTCAAAATCCACACTATTCTCTAAATCAGTACTCAACTCAATACTTAGATTTTCTGCATCTACTGAATCTGAAACCACACTGAAAACCTCATCATCTGATAAATCAAACTGAAACTTGTTGTAGCCTAATGAAAAAGGAGTGCAAGAAGAAATAGTATCACATATGTCCAAATCAGAATGCGCTGATTCACTTTCCTTGTCAAAATCAATATGTGTTGGACATGAAAGTTCAAAGCTTCCATTTCCTGAATATCTAAGATACTCAAAAGATAAAATCTCTGTAATTTATTCACTGTGAAGGGAACAACAGTCATCTTCTTCATCTATCTCCTTACTATCTTCTTGCATGATGCTGCAAATTTCTTCTTGGTTGGAGTCTTGTAGTGAAACCTCTGAAATCATATCTTCTTGTGTAAGGTCCTCACTACAAACACTCATGTCTACATCATAGTTTTCTTCTTGCTGGTTGCATATATCTTTCTCATTTTCTTGCTATTCATAAAGCTTTATATCAATATCATAATTAGCAATACCCTTACCAGCAATAGAATCTTCATCATCACTAAACATATATTCATCTTTATCATTTTCAATATCATTAAATTCAGATTCACTATCAGATTTATCATCAGCATCTTCAATAATCTTAGAATTTTTAGATTCAATATCATTATTCTCAACATCTGATATATCTTTATAAGAAGCATCCTCTAAACCTTTTATCCATTCTATAACTTGCTGAAAAAATTCTACCCTCTGAGAAATTAATAACTTACATGTATGAGGGAAACAATTTTGAACAAATAACTCAACCCATACATACTCTTGAGGACAAAAAATGATACCGTAGCCTTTTATCTTACAAGCAAATCTTATGTAGAAATCATTTGGTGATTCTCCTTCCTTTCTGCTCATGTGTTCTTGTAAAAGTAATACCACCTTTTCTTGAAGTCTTTGCCTCAATATATCTATCTCTGCTTTGACAAGCTCATATTTTGATATAGGATTATTTAATTTAGATATGTCATGTTCTTCACTGTGCTCTGTTTCATTATATTTCTCTATATCACTAAGCTACTCAAAATCACTAAATATTTTCATAAAAGAAGCCTCTAATGCTTCCATAGATTCTATTGAGCCATGAGGTAAAACTCTAAATCAATCTCTTGCAATATTAACTAAAGATATTACAAAAAGTTTCATTAATATATCCTCATGTCAAATATTATGATCATCAATCAAAAAAGCAAACTTTTCTAAATGATCTTCAACTGACTGCTCACCAAAACCAGCAAACTTTGGCAAACACTCCCTAGCCTTTGATGGAATATGATTTGGATATCCATGGATACCCTCAAAACTAATTTCTCCAAAAAAATCACTACCCCTCCAATCACTAGATTGTGACATCTTAGCAGTCAAAAAGATTACAAACTGCCTCTTTTCAAATACATATCTCCTTCAAATTTTGCAAAAATACAAGTAAAACTTGAAATATGTAAACCTCTTTTTTCACACTTTTATCCTTTTTTCTATAGTGCCACAATCACTTGATAAGGAAAACTATCAAAAATTTGTGAAATACCTGGATGTACTTGACCTGTTGCAAATATGTGATTTGAAAACACCTCCAAATTAGTTGTTTTGTAAAGCTACCAATTTGTTGCAGAGAAAAATATTTGCAACTGGCTGAGATCTTTTTTCCAGCTCTGACTTCTTCAAATCAGCAATCTCACATACACCACACATAGGGCCCTTTATTGATTCCTTACTTGGCTACATCCATAGCTACAGGAGCCCAAAAATCTGATGTCACTATTGTTGCAAGTCCACCTTCTTTTGTAGTCTTTCTTTAACATGCACACTGGTGCAAATTAGAGAACTCAAAGTCGCCACTCACCAGTTGTGAGATCCTTTTGATACCATCTTGGAGAAACTTAAAACTTTTAGACACTTTGCAGTAAACAACAGACCTACTTGACTCACTTTATAAATCATAAGGAATATATCCTTTCTTTTTTGAAATCCAGACTCTATAACTGTTTCTGTTAACCAGACTCTAGGATATTTCAGCAAAGCAAGCAATTGAACATCTTAAACTTGCTGCCCTTTTATTTATCCCTAGCAGAGTCACCAATTTGTTAGGGATTTTTCTTGCATGAAACACAATGCTTGATAAACTACTTGAACACTATACCCTTTAATACTGCTTCAAGCCAAGAAAAGCCTAATTGCTAAGGATTGAACAAAATCCTTCTTCATTTTTGAGCTCCACATATACTCAGGTAGGTTTTACCTCTTTATGATGACTAATTACACAATATATATTAATGTGGACACTAATTTGCGATTAGGAGTTATTGATCCAATTTATGAAACATTATGCATATGACCAAGCATAACAAAATGTAAAACTTAACAACACAAACCATGGTTATAAATATAGCATAAACCAGTGATACAAGGACTTTCATCCTTCTTCCTTTTAAGGAGGGATAACCTAGTTGATTCACTCTCCAAGGAATCACTAAAATAGACACTATCCTGTCGATATGAGTCCCTAATGAGTTCAGCTCATTTGTTCTAAGTAACAGAAGTATATTTATTTGAAATTATTTTGATATTGGATGAAGAACAAACTACAAACTATACTCTAAACCAGTGCCTATCCCTTAGGCAAAGAGTCAATGAAAAAATAAATCAACAGAGATAAACCAATAGAGATACTATAGAGTGCCTTACAAACTACATGCAGCTGAGATAGAGTACCTTACAAACTATCCTCTCATATACATACATCTGCATCAAATCCTTATCACAATGCTTTTCTCTTTGAAATCATCTATGAAACTTAGTCCTCTCCTTGAAAGGAACTCATAAATAATTAAACAAACTACCTTGTAGCAGGTGTATTTCAAATGTCTTACAAGTGAAACACACTAGAGCACAAAAAAAATGCAAAGAGACAAGATAATATGAAAGAGGGAAAACTACACTGTATTCTATTAATAGATTCTGTTTCAACACATCCAGACAATAAGCCTTTAAAATATCAAAGACATAGAAGTATAACTTACAATAAAATTTCCACAAGACCAATAGGGACTTGCTCTGAACATCTGCAGGAAAAAACCAGAACAAAGAAGAGGAAAGGAACCCTTACAACTGAGAAAAGAAGAAGATACATAGAAGATAAGAAACCCTAAAAACTATGTCTAGCAAACACCTGTCCTTCTCTCAAATCTGAATTGCACTCATTCCTTCTTTTCCAAAAATCTGATCCTTCTCGATGACTTCAAAAATTTGATTTTACTTGCATTCGAAATCTTCAAAATATCTGATTGATTTAATCAATTTTTAACTCCACTTGTCTATTTAAAATCTGATTTTATCCTCAATATAACTCTTTCATTCTGCCACTGAGAAGCTTTCCAAATCTGATTTCAATCTGAGAAAATATCTACTCAAAAAACCTCTTGAAAAGCTCCAATAAATCTGATTTTGCAAATAAAATATATGTATTTTATCTCTTCTTTCTGTGCAAATCTGATCTCCATAATCTAATCTTCATTCTGTCCGAATTTGTCATTATTCTGCAAAAAATCTGATTTCCTCTATGTTGCAAATTCTTCCCGGAATGCATTTTCAACTCTTTGAAAAATAAAAATAAAAACTGCACATAGACTATAGAAAAGACTATACATATTTAATATTTTGTGCAAATCTGATTTTATATTCCTCTTAATATTTCATGAAAAAACTATAACATTTCAAATCATTTTAATCTTGAAATCTATGCATTTTCTTCCTTTATAATTCTATTTTATGCCTTTTTCTCCCAGAATCCACTAGATTTTGACACTTGTCACATGCTAATTTTTTGCTCTAAACTGGCCTTTTAACTCACCTTTTAACCCCAGTCATCTTTTTCTCTTTGTCTCTAAGTCTCTAAATAATTCCTTTAACCTTGAGTGTATCTGGAGACTTGGAGACTAACTTAGTCTCTAAGTCTCTAAATCCTTTTGCTAACCATGAGTTTGTTGGGAGAAATGGAGAATACCTTTAGTCTCTAAGTCTCTAGATCTTTACTTAACCACACCTTAACTGCACTTTAACCATGGTCAAATTTTGCTCATTGTCTCTAAGTCTGTAAAATATTTCTTTAACCTCAGTTAGATCTAGAGACTTGGAGACAAGCTTTAGTCTCTAAGTCTCTAGATGATTTTCTCAACCATGGGTTTGATTTGGAGACTTGGAGACTTGGAGACTTGGAGACTAACTTTACTCAGCCATTAACCATTCCTCAACTGTGGTTACTTTTCACAATGTAGTCTCTAAGTCTCATAAACTTTTTCTTAACCATGGTTCGATCTGGAGACTTGGAGACTACCTTTAGTCTCTAAGTCTCTGAATGAGCTTAACTTGACT
>MU223652.1:104471-116868 GCA_018584345.1 Thuja plicata
TCATTCCCTGTAAGAAGACAAATGATGCTATTCATGTGGCCGAATTGTTTTTCAGAGAAGTGGTGAGACTACATGGTCTACCAAAGAGTATAGTTTCAGATCGAGACACTAAGTTTGTTGGATATTTCTGGCGCACATTATGGAAGAAGTTGAAGATAGACTTGAAGTTTAGCTCATCACATCATCCACAAATGGATGGACAGACAGAGGTGGTGAATAGGATTTTGAGAAATTTGTTGAGATGTTTGGTCAGAGATAAGCCAATAGGTTGGAATTTGATTCTACCACAGGTAGAATTTGCTTACAATAATTCTGTCAACAGGAGCACTGGTAAATCACCATTCCAGATTGCATTTGGAATTAGTCCTAGAAACGCTTTAGAGTTGAGGAAGATAGACAAAGGAGAGATAAGTAGTGCTGAAGCTAAATATTTTGCAGAACATTTGAAGAACATCCATGAGGAGGTGAGGAAGCACCTTGCCAAGATGAATGCACAGTATAAAGCTAAGGTATATGAGAGAAGGAGGCACAAATAATTTCAGGTTGGGGATGAAGTCATGGTTCATTTGCAGAAGGAGCGATTTCCAGTTGGTACATATAACAAGTTGAAAATGAAGAAGTTTGGGCCATGTAAGATACTGAAGAAGCATGATTCAAGAAATGCTTATGAGGTAGAATTTCCTACTGAGTTGAATATTTCACCAGCATTTAACATTTTAGATTTGACAGAGTATCATGAAGGAGGTGTTGAAGATGAGATCACAGTGGCACAGTGGATTATTCCAGCAAGTAGTTCAAATACCAAGGAGATTGAAGACATACTGAACAGTCGTGTTGGTAGAAGCACAAGGAACATTACATATGAAGAATATCTGGTCAAGTGGAAAGGATGACCTATAGAAGACTCATCATGGCTAACAAAGGAGGAAGTTGACCAGCTTGGTTTTCCTCTGCACACCTGAGACGTGATAGGGTCACTTCTCAAATTACCCTGGGTGTCTGATGCAAGAGCATCCTGGGTGTAAGGGCAATCTTGCATCACCAAAAAATATGTGTTTTTCTATTCAATAAGGGCTATTTTGTACAAAACTTCTATTTTTGGAAACTTACTATTTTTAGTAAGTTGGCCGTTTGAACTCAGAATGTTCTAATTTTCCAAGTGAAGGTTCATCTTAGTCTTATAAGAATGTCAGTTGAATTTTATTGCCAGATCATCTGTATTGGTGAAGTTATTAAGGATTTATTGTTGAGATTTTAGGTTGCAAAACCTTTGAGCTCAATTTTCAGGACCTTAGAGAATCTAGATTGAGGTCGAACCCCCAGCTAATTGGTGCTTCACGAGTCACACATTGTAGATCGCGATCTCCCCTTTCTGAAAAGTGGTTATAATAGCCAATCGGAGCTACAGTTCAAAAGTTATGGCTTCCAGAAGTTTGGCTACCTAATCTCATGTTTTGTAAATATTTAAAGCCAACCCTTTTGTAATAAAAGTGAAAAATAATTAAATGCTAAGGGTAGTCGGCCTTAATGGCTAGATTTCGGGAACCTTCTCGGGCAGTGGAAAATTGCCTATTTAAAGAAGGCCCGTGGTGTTTTCTAGGGCAGTTCTGAGTGGTTATTTGAGGCTTTGTCCTACAGATTATTGTAAGGGATGCCCATGTGGCTTTTGATATTGTAATTCTGAAGTTTGTAATTCCACATTTGTGGAGCCAATAAGAAGCCAATTTTTTGTTCTTGCAAATTTCTGTTGTTTCTCTTTGTTTCTGTCGTGTGTTTGTGGTATTAAGGGGAGCACCCTTGATCAAATGTTATTTACATGTGTTATGGATGTGGGATGAATACTTTATGATGAAAATTTGATGTTATGTTTTTACTTGTGATTATGAAATGCAAACGGATTTTAGATATTTTTAGTAAACAGATTTGTCCTCTTGAAAATAACTTTGCAAATAACCCTTAAATGCCCACAATGAGAAGACAAATTGAACTAATAGTTGGAAAGGCTATCATGAGATTGATATCTTTCCTCTAAATTGTGAGGTACAACTCCCTCTCCAGTGATATTCAATAAATTAAATGTTGGTTATGTCTTTAACTAGAAGACACGTAGGAAAATAAAATTCATTCATCAATATGGAATGAATGTGACTACAAATTTAAATGATAAGGAGAAATAAAAATAAATATCCTACAAACTATTTACTAAATCTCTCACATTATAGAGAAAATGAAGGGGATTAGATGTCTTGTTATGTAAAACACATATATGAAAACCAATAGATCTACATACAAACATCTCACTTGACAAGGAAGAACAAGATGATATCTAAAACAAGAAAGAAGTAACCAACGGGTTTATTTCAATCAAAGAAATAATATTCAGACCAATAGATCTGAAATATGCATTAACTCTTTATTTTAGATACACAATAAAATGATCTCAAGATCACTTCATCCATGTTATCAAGACCAAGTTGCAGAAAATACACAAAAAGAAAATAAATGTCCCCTCCATTTCCCTATTACAATAGAATTTTGAAATAATAATTCCTCCCCTGCTATAGACAACAGACTTGATAGGAAAAGCAGAATCCCCTCCTCGTGGAAAACTTTCCAATAAATAATGTTTCTCTTGTGGCCTTTTTGGTTTTAGAATAACTAGTTCTTGAAAACTATCTTCTTTTCCACTTTTATCCACCTTTTTTGTATTACTTCCCAAAAACATGAAGTACTTGAATCCCTTAATAATCATATGAATTATTTAAAATGTTTAATGATTTCTCTTCACTACCATGTTTTTTTTTTTCTGTGATATAGTGTTATGCTAAAATATGGAACATATTGGGATTTAAAATCAATTGACAAGTGTCGATCTATGGAGCTTGCTAGTTCCTTTAAATAAACCCAAACACAGTTGATTATAACTTTTTAAAATGGCCTTATTTTTAAAATTTTGGTGACAATTTAGAAGACTTGATTTCGTAAAGCATATTTGAATTTCAGAAAGATCCAACAACTAAGAGGAAAGTTATGCACCCAACATTGAGATCTATTTTTCTTCCTTCACAAATTTTGTGATCTTTGCAAGCACAATTTTTTTCTTCATTTATCTTTTGATTCATTTATGTTATTGTAGAAGACATGGTGATTTATACTATCTCTTCTTATCAGTCTTGTCACCATATTCTAAGACCATATCTTTGCAACACATTAAAGTGATAAGGGTTTCCACAGTCTTGATCATCAACATATTTCTTCATTTGTGCAAGTTTGTTAATCATATCATATGAAAATATTGTCTTTGGTTTGGCACCAATAATCAATGCCTATAAAGTTTAACTATTTTTCATGCTTGCTTCATCATTGTCCTTTAACATGCACTTTAGAACTTTGAACTTTGATTTTTTGAACCTGCTTCTTCAAACCTGATGAATCTGAACCAGCACTTTGAACTTCGAATAGTGAACCGGAATTTTGAGGTTCAAAGTTTGAATTCAACAACTCTCCCCACTTCTTCTTTCATAAGATGTTAACTTACAAAAACTGACATAGACAATAGAAAAATTAAACAGATTCTTCTTATGAGCTTGATTTTTAAATTCTAAAACTTGGGTGTCAAAGGCAAGCTAATAGTTGGCTCTGACTAGGGACATGGATTTTAGGGATAGAGAATCCAAAAATCCTCTAGTAGAAGACCAGTCCCTATCCATTGGGGAATAGATTTATGATAGCATGGAGAGTAGGGAGCTTCTCATAGAGAGTGGGAGGGGAGCAGGGAAACACAAAACAATAACACCATAGAACTAACAAAGCTAAAACTAACAGCCAAGGCTGAAACCGAGAAAACTAATCTAAGCACCACAAAAATTGCAAGATAGAAACCTATTTACAAATATGCACACTGGGAGGAAATTCCCACCATAAGAGCTAGAGAAAATGAGTACTTACACAAAGCCGTTCACCGGCTGAGAGAAGTATGAGCCCTTTCTAAATAATGGGTCGCATGCAGATGAGATAACCTAATATAACCTCAATATGGTGAACTCTTCCTGGATGCAAACCAAACTAATTATGTGCAGGAACCTTTTGTACCAACCATCATGCCCAAATAGCCACATCTCATCATAGATTTCTAATTTTTCTTGATATCTTTGTATAAAACTTCTGAGACAATTTCCAATCCATGGCTGAAAAACATAATACTCAGATGTTCCCAAAGGAAACACTGCATTATCACAATCAACCTTATGGATGTCATCATCTTTAAAGATATTTCCATCATTTAGAATAGCCTTAAAGAAAAAAAAAATTCATATAGCATAGGGTTTGTGTCTGTTGGAATAATCTCATCTTTCTTTGCTGCAACAAAACGTGTGAATTCTTTATCTGAGATTAACATATTAGGAAGATTGATACTTGATTTTTTCTTCTCAAAATCCTCTTGCTTGGTGGATAATAATAATCTTTCAATGATCTCCACCTCACACAAAGGAGTATCATCCGAGAAGGCCAATTATTCTTGGGGTTGCAATACTTTAACAATCTCATCATTAGTAAGCTTTGGATCTATCTTAGATTTTCCTTTTCCTACTATATTTTTAGAATCTAAAAAGCTTTCAAACAGGCACAAATTAGTCTCATTCTCATCACAAGGGCTTTCGTGTGATAAAAATTGAGAAGGTGGAGGTTTATTTTCAAAGTAAAAATATTCTAAAATAGTATGACTCGGAAATGACATTCATCCCCACCCCATGTGAAAACAAAAGCTTCATATCCTAGTTGTATGTGAAGCTTAAATTCTTCATCTTTTAATGTGTCAAGAAAATGATAACTTTCATCGCTCCCAAAATCAGGAAAGAGAATGAGATTAGGAGAATTTTTCTCACTTTCATTATGTTTTCTTACCAATACTTGGTCTTCATGTGGCTATCCCATTTCTTGTTGAACTTCTTTCTCATCCAAGACTGAGTAATTGCAAGAGATGAAGTTAGATGAGATTACTGGAGCTTTTTCATCATCAATGACCAGTTCTTTCTGGTATTGTCACACCCTTTCTTTATATCCTTGCAGATCCTTTAGCTTATGAAATCTAACCCAGAGGCTTCTCCCCAACAAGGTAGATGTATGATCATCCTTAATTCTCAGGTTGATTTTTATGGCATGAGAGATGATTTCTTTGTAGTGTTACCAAAAATCATGCAACACCTTATCATTCATCTAGAGGATTTCAAAGATTGTATGATTGGGTCTTGTTTTCTTTATGACCTTTCTGATCGACATGATTATGGTATAGATTTGTCAATCTCCTAGACACAGAGATAACTAAAAATGACTGAGGAAATGAACTAAACATTGATCTTTTTTTTCTCTCCCCAATAGAGTCACCAAAAATTTGTTAGTAAATAGATTTTTCCTCTTGAAAATACCTTTTCAAATAACCCTTAAATGCCCACAATGAGAAGACAAACTGAACTAATAGTTGGAAAGCCTACATGAGATTGATAGCTTTCCTCTGAATTGTGAGGTACAACTCCCTCTTCAGTGATATTCAATGAATTAAATGTTGGTTATGTCTTTAACTAGAAGACGCGTAGGTGAATGAAATTCATTCATCAATATGTAATGAATGTGACTACAAAGATAAATGATAAGGAGAAATAAAAATAAATAGCTTACAAACCATTTACTATATCTCTCATATTACAGAGAAAATGAAGGGGATTAGATGTCTTGTTCTGCAAAACACATATATGCAAACCAATAGATCTACATACAAACATCTTACTTGACAAGGAAGAACAAGATGGTATCTAAAACATGAAAGAAGTAACCAACAGGTTCATTTCAATCAGAGAAACAATATTTGGACCAACAAATCTGAATTATGCATTAACTCTTTGTTTTATATACACAATAAAATGACCTCAAGATCACTTCATTCCTGTTATCAAGACCAAGTTGCAGAAGATACACAAAAATAAAATAATTTTCCCCTTCATTTCCCTGTTACAATAGAATTCAAAAATAATAATTCCTCCCCTAGTGCAGCCAATAGACTTGATGGGAAAATTAGAACCCCCTCCTCATGAAAAACTTTCCAATAAATAATGTTTCTCCTGCGGCCTTTTCAGTTTTAGAATAACCGATTCTTGAAAACTATCTTATTTTCCACTTTTATCCACCTTTTTTGCATTACTTCCCCAAAACATGAAGTACTTGAACCCCTTAATAATCATATGAATTATTTAAAATGTTTAATGATTTCTCTTCACTACATATTTTTTTCTATGATAGTGTTATGTTAAAATATGGAACATATTGGGATTTAAAATCAATTGACAAGTGTCGATCTATGCAGGTTGATGATCCCTTTAGATAGACCCAAACACAATCAATTATAGCTTTTCAACCTTGTTTTGTAAATCACTTCAGTGACAATTTAGAAGACTTTATTTTGGAAAACATATATGAATTTTAGAAATATCCAATGGCTGAGAGGAAAGTTATGTACCGCACATTGAGATCTATTTTTCTACCTTCACAAATTTCATGATCTTTGCAAGCACAAATTTTTATTTTCTTCATTTAGATTTTGATTCATTGATGGTGTTGTAGAAGCCATGATGATTTATATTATCTCTTCTTATCAATCTCGCCACCATATTCCAAGACCATATCTTTGTTGGAGATTTGCTTCTGTGCAAATAATTGACTGTATGTTTGTCATTAATGACAATATATAATATACAGCAGTGTTCCATATGAAATTATCAGTACAGATGTTCTAGAGCTATGTGTGTTCATTTCCATGGTGTATACATGTTCTAGATGCTATGTGAATTCATAGTGAGTCAGATATGAAGTTTTAGTTGACTTATATTAGTCAGTTATGACAGCTACAGAGATTGAAGACTATCTGTGAAGAGCCAACATAATTACATTATTTCTTGAGTTACACCTATCTTTGGGATATGCGTGTTTGTATTCATGTTTAGTTATGACTTAAAGACAATTATCTAAAGGTGCCAAACATGTTCTATCAGAATCGTGAAGTTGGAGTTAATTTGGTGGAGCCGACTTTGTGAAGTGTTGTGTCTATTTAGTATGAGTTGCATGTTTCTAATCAGGTTGTGTGGATGATGTGGTCGACTAAATAATTATTGAAGGGACTCCTAGAGCCGATGAAGATCACATCTTTTGGAGAAGATACTTATAGTAGTTCATTTGTTGAACACCAAGTGTGAATGAGAAGAATAAAGACAGAACAAGTGCAGGATAGAATGTCTATTGTTTTGTGACAGTAGAGACATTTCATTCATCAAGAAAATATATATGTGAAGAAGAAGCGGAAGTATACAACACACTGGAACTGATTAAGATAGTAGGTCTACTCAAATATTTTATCTATCAGATATAGTGTATATCTATTCTACTGAAGGTTGTAGCCTTCATCATTTTAGCAGTGAGCTTTTGGACAGTGAGCCCTCACCCCTAACAGGGTTACTTGTAAAAGAATCCTAACAGGGTCTGACCTTTAACTAGGTCTTTGTATTTATTGCATTTTAAATAACAACTCGTAACAGGGTTGCAAGATCTCTTAATAGGGATAATTATACTCAAGTACAGTTCTTTGTGGGTGCTAATTCCCATCGGGGTTTTTACCTATTTGGTTTCCCCGTAACCAAAATTGTTGTGTTCTCTATTGTGTTATCTAAATGTGCATTTACTTTATGTTAATTATATCTAAGAAAATAAAAGAATTAAAGTAGTTGATAACTGATTTACCCCCCCCCCCCCTCTCTCAATTATCCTTTGGGACTATTCTAACAATTGGTATCAGAGCCAAGTGCCTTGGAGAGAAAGCCTAACGGATTAAGGTAGATCAGATGGAATACTTTAGGAAAGAGAGTCCTAAGTTTGATGGAGAAAACTATCTTGACTGGAAGAACAAAATGATAACACATCTTCAGTGCGTTGGATTTGAGATCTATGAGATTGCCACTCAAGAAATTGAAGGTCCCACTGATGTACTACTAGTCATGCTCCTTAGACCTCTTCTAGGGTCTCTTAGGTCACTCACTGACCTACTAGGGTTCTTCCACTAACCCTAGGATCATTAGGTATCTTATCACAAGATCCTAATTCCTTCAACTAGTAAACATCAATAAAGTAGAACTCACAACTTTTGCAAACCTCATACTAGACCCAAATTGGTTTTTCTTGTCCCATTTGTACAATCTGATCCAAATGGATTCCAATCATTACCAAATTGGTAAGGAAGCATATAAATATGTCAACAGTACCAATTCCAACCTCTACAAACTCACTTTGCTTCACAACCACAAACGAGCTCCAAGAACCTATGCAATTTCCTCCAAAATAGGGCTACAAGCAATTAGCCCTATTTGGTCACCTTTTTTGCATTATCTTGGAAAAATGTCTTAACAAGTGCCAAATAGGCTTAGGATCCACACACCCTTTTCAAATACGCTAGAGATTTTCTAGGTCTTATCCCTTAGAAGTGTCTGTACACTCCTCCCTACTTTCATGCCTAAAATTCAGGGTTTTAGGCCTCCTTTACTGTCTACACAAGAAATGAACTTTCTTGGCCAACAAAGTAACTCCTCGCAACTTCTCCTCTTGTTTTGGGGTCATCCTCTAACTCTTCTACCTTACCACTTCCACTTATTGAATCTATGGATGCTTTCAATCCCTCTAGCTAGCTTTGCACTCATTGATTATCCCTAGCCATGCCACTCTGGCTCGCCTTAGGCATCATCTTAAAAATATCTGCCACCACTTCTAGGGCCCATCCTTTTATGTACACAATGTACATGGATTCCAATTTCATAATCCAAGAGCCCGACCCAAAGCCACGGTGGAAAAGAAAGCTAAGACCCCATTTGCAAGCAATGCTCAAATCAAGACCAGCAATTGGACTGAACTTTAAAGATTTTATAAAAACACTTAAAAATATTGAATATACAAATCTAAAACCACAAGAAGTTCAAAAATAACCTATATTACATGAAAAAATTATTATAGAAACACTCTCAATCCATTACACTATCCGATCACCTTGAAACACACAAATATTCACTATTATTGCTTAACACAGTCCGTACATGAAATTTCATAAACTTTCCAACCCTTCACAAATCCCAAGGATGGTCTTATATAGATTACCAAAACACTAAATGGTCAGTTTCAGATAGTTAACCAACCAATTTCATCGAAGATGCCAATTTGTCATAAAAGTTGTCAATGTTGTCAATGACAACATTGACAACTTTTGGCAACTTTTTGGGTTTGATTGCCAAACTTGGTAAAACCATATCCAAACTTGCCCAATCCACTAAATATGATGAAATAACATCAAAAAGGACCTCTAGTCCTTTTTTTGGCTCATTTTTCCACAAGATGCCAAAATTCCCTAATTGGGCCTAAATGGACCTAAGGGTCACCAAGGGACTAATAAGACCTATCCTCCTAAAAACACTTCACACACTAGGACTCTTGGTCCCTTTATTCACCTAGTGGTCTGGCTAGAACCACTACAAGCCAAAACAAAGAAAGAGGAAACCCTAGGTTACATTTCCACAACTAGCCTACCTAGGTGCTCCTACACCATACTCCCCCAGAAGGAGAAGTCATGTCACTCCTGTGGATAGTAGCTCCTTTGAGATGCCCACGTTCTTGAAATCTATCTCTACAATCCATGAAGCCTTTGACTCTAGTCTATCCTTCCACTGAATCAAATGCTCCATGTAGACTCTGTGTCTAGTGGTCTTCTTGACCCGGGAGTCCAAGACTTTATCAGCCACCATAGGAAACTTTGGAGGTAAGACAGTAACCTCCACATCAGCACTGACCCCTTGGCTGGTTGGATTGATATCCTCCATCTATCCTCTAAACTCTATTAGGTCTTGAACATTGAATATGGGAGAGATGATCAAATCTGATGGTAAGTCCACCTTATATGCATTAGCTCCATACTTTGCTAAGATCTTGCATGGTCCCACCCTTTTCATCTGAAGCTTGGTAGGGACACCCTTCTATAGTTTAGATTTTTTTAAGTGGATCATCACATAGTCACCCACTTCAAACTAAACATCCCTCCTTTTCTCATCAACCTTGGCTTTCAACTTAAGTTGACTGTCTTGTATTTGCTTCTTTACCTGGTCTTGTATCTCCTTCATGGTAGAGGTGAAGTCTTCTACATGGCCACTTCTATAATCCATTCCAGAAAGATCCATGAGCTCACAAACACCCCTAGGATGCATACCATAGACCACCTCAAATGGAATCTTTCCTGTCATCCTATTCTTGATATCATTGTAAGCATATTCTACTTGAGGAATGACCACATCCCAAGTCTGTCCATATTCCTTAGTTAGGCACCTCAAAAGGTTACATAGTACTCTGTTGACCACCTTAGTTTGGCCATCAATATGAGGGTGGTAAGCTGAACCAAAAGATAGGTTAGTACCCAGCCTTGTCCACAAAGTTCTCCAAAAATGGCTCATAAATTTGACATCTCTATCAAAGACTATGCTCAAAGGAAGACCATGAATCCTTACTATTTCTTTGAAACAAAATAAGCTATGTGGCTAGCATCATTAGTAGTTTTGCCTGGAATGAAATGTGCCATTTTACTAAATCTATCAACAACTACATAAATTCTATCATACCCCTATTTAGTTTTGGGTAACCCCAAAATGAAATCCATACTTACACACTCCCATGGTCTATTAGGGACAGGTAAAGGCTGATACAACCCTACATTGCTCATTCCTCCTTTTGCCTTCATGCAAACAACACACTGCTCTACATACTTGGTGACATCCTTCACCAATTTTGGCCAATGGTAGAACCTTTGGACCAATTCCAAGGTATTTTCATTACCAAAATGACCACTTAGAGAGCCATTATGCTTCTCTTGGATGAGGTTCATCCTCATTGACCCCTTGGGTACACACAACTAATTGCCTTTAAACAATAACCCATTCTGTAAAGTGTAATCAGAGAACTTTCTATGAAAATGATTCTCAAAGTCAACACATACCTTATAGGCCTCACCAAAATCCTCATCTAATTTGTATAGGTCTCTGAAACTCCCAATCCCAATGCTATTCAAGTGGACTTCTTGCACTATTAACAATCTCGCGCTCAAAGCATCTGCCACCTTGTTGAGTTGAACCTTCTTGTGTTTGATAGTAAAAGTGAATGCATGCAAGCATTCCATCCACTTCAAATGCCTTTTGCTTAGCTTTTCTTGTGTGTTAATGTAGCTAAGGGCCTGATTATTAGTAAATACCACAAATTCTTTAGGCAATAGATAATGCCTCCATTTCCTCAAAGATTGGACTAGAGCATAGAGCTCTAAGTCATAAGAAGAATATTTCTTCTTAGCCTCATTAATTTTTTCACTAAAGAAGGAAATAGGTCTACCCTCTTGACTTAAAACACCCCCTACTACCATTCCACTAGCATCACACTCAATGGTAATAACTTATCAAAGCTGGGCAACTATAGGACAGGTTGAGTAGCCACTTGCCTTTTCAACATTTCAAAAGATTTTTCAGCTTCCAAAGTCCATCTGAAATTAGTTTTGACCCCACCCTTAATGGTATCCATTAATGGAGCACATATCCCACTGAAGTTCCCAATAAACTTTCTATAAAATTGGGAAAGGCCATGAAAACTCCTTACCTCAATGGCTGTGGTAGGTGGAGGCCAGTTCAAAATTGCAGCAACTTTGTCTTTGTTCATCTTCAAAGACCCCTTGGACACCACAAAGCCCAAGTAGACTAGTTCTTGTTTAAATAACTCACACTTCTCAAGGTTAATGGCCAACTTCTCTTCATGTAACCTTTTCAATACTGCCTCCACATGTATGATATACTCCTCACTTGTCTTATGAAAAATCAGTATATCATCAAGATATACCACCACAAACTTTCCAGTGAAATCCTTGAGCACCTCATTCATGAGCTTCATGAATGTGCTCGGAGCATTAGAGAGGCCAAATTGCATCACAAGCCATTCATATAACCCATCTATGGTTTTGAATGTCATTTTCCATTCATCACCTTCTTTCACCCTGATTTGGTGATAACTGTTGTATGCTGAATGTAGACCTCTGAATTAAACACAAACACAACATAGTCTTTACACAATCACTCAATTCACAAAGACAAACATGAATTGTTTGTTCTACAAATTCGATTGAGGTGACCTGTTGCCTCCTAATTAGTTGTGGATGTTGATTTTTACCCTCAGAACGAGAGCCAACAACCTGACCATTGCTAACATGGAGGATTTTAAGAATGCAAGAAGAGAAGAATTGCCATTAATCTTATGAAATCTGCAACTAGTCTATGAGAAAATGCTCTTA
>MU223652.1:131292-155607 GCA_018584345.1 Thuja plicata
AACTACCATTCAAATGTTTTTCATGCAACAAAGTTGGTCACTTTGCATCCAAGTGTCCTACAAGAGTCAAGAAGTTCAGATCAGATTACAAGCCCAAGTACACTAAGGAATGTTATCATGTTGAAGACAGTGTAACTGATGATGATTCAGGAGAAGATGAAATTGGTTTTGTTTCCATTAAAGATATTGAAAAGATGCTTGAAGAAATGGAAAAAGAAGATGAAGAAAAAGAACAAGAGTTAGCATTAGTTTCAAAAGCTGACATCAAAACTGACTAGATCATTGATAGTGGATGTTCACACTACATGATAGGAGACAAAGAAAGATTTGTACATTTGGACAAATACAAAGGTGGCATGGTTATATTTGGAGATAACACTCCCAAACCTATCATAGGTAGAGGTTCTATCACCTTAGATGGAAAGAACAAGACAAATGATGTTCTTTATGTTGATGGTTTACATCATAACTTACTAAGTGTTGGACAGTTGCTTGATAAAGGATATCAGTACGTTGGAATTCAAAAAGAACTAGTGCATCATTAACAACAAAGAACAAGACATGATTGTATCAGAATCAAAGACCAAAGGTAATGTTTTTCAGCTCAATTCAAAAGTAAGTTGTTTTGTTGCAAAAGTAGATGATAGTTGGCTATGGCACAAGAGACTTTGTCATATAAATTTTGACAACATAGTCAAGATAAGTAATGTAAAGGTAGTAAGAGACCTTCCAAGTATTGCAAGACTAGTTGACACCATGTGTAGGGAATGTGTGATGGGGAAGCATGTGAGGACCTCATTCAGGAGCAAACAAAACTCTGCAGAAAATAAATTAGATCTGATACATATAGACCTATGTGGACCTACTCAAACAAGATCTTACTACAGAGAAAGGTATTTCATTTTGTTTGTTGATGATTTCTCAAGGATGATGTGGGTTCCATTCTTAAAAGACAAATCTAAAGCTTTTGAGAAGTTCAAAGTGTTAAAATCTAAAGTTGAGAATGAATTTGGACTAAAGATAAAATGTCTGAGATCTGATAGAGGAGGAGAATTCACCTCTAACCAGATTTATGAATACTGTGAAGAACATGGAATCAAGAGATAGTTAAGTGCACCTAGAACCCCTCAAAAGAATGGGATTTCAGAAAGAAGGAACAGAATAATACTTGACACAGCGCGCACTATCATGATTGAAGGAGAGGTTGCTCATACTTATTGGAGAGATGTGGTCAATACAGTAGTCTATACTATCAATAGAATACAATTAAGGCAAGGAGAAAATAAGACACCCTATGAACTTTGGTTTGGTAATGTACCTACTATAAAATACTTCAAAATATTTGGAAGCAAGTGCTACATCAAGAGGGATGATAGCATTGTCAAGTTTGATGCTAGAAGCGACAAAGGTATTTTTCTCGGTTACTCTACTAAAAGTAAAGCCTATAGATGTTTAAATCTAAGATTAAAGAAGATCATTGAAAGTACTCGTGTGAATATTGATGAGAAGTTTATGATTCAAGAGAGATATTATGACTATGCTCCCATGATTGAAGATGAGCCCAGACCCATCAATAAGGACACAATTATTGAAGAAATGTTTGACTGTATTAATGTATCATGTAACAATCCTGAACCAAGTGAAGAAGAATCATAGATTATAGATGAAAGTATCACTCCTAAGAATTCAAGATACACATCCAAATACCACTCTAAGGAAGATATCATTGGAGATCAAAGCCCAAAAGTATTGACAAGATCTAGAGAAAAAGGTCCAACCACTGATGAAGAGGTATGCTTACTTTCACATATTGAACCCTTAAGTGTTGAAGATGTGTGCAAAGATTCAAATTGGAAAAGTGCCACGTGAGAAGAATTAGATCAAATAATCAAGAATGAAACATGGGAACTATTCCCTAGACCTCATGACAAGAACGTGATTGGAACAAAGTGGATATTCAGGAAAAAATGAATGAAGAAGCCACAGTGGTAAGGAACAAAGCAAGATTAGTGTGTAAAGGATATGTGCAAAGAGAAGGAATAGACTACACTGATACATTTTCCCCTGTGAGTAGACTTGAAGCTATCAAGTTTTTTTTTTCCTATGCAACATTCAAGAACTTTAAGGTATACCAAATGGATGTCAAGTCAGATTTTCTGAATGATGACTTGAAGGAAGAAATCTACATAGAGCAGCCTGAAGGATTCAAACTTTCAGATGAACCAGACATGGTATGTAGAATAAAGAAATCACTTATGGACTTAAACAGGCCCCAAGAGCATGGTATGAGAGACTTGATGCTTACTTAACAAAGATAAGATTCAGAAAAGGAGCAGTAGACTGTAATTTATTCATGAGAGAGAGAGAGAGAGAGGATTGCTACTCATTGCTATTTTTGTTGATGACATTATCTTTGGAGGTAATGACAAACTTAGTGCAAAATTTGCCAAAGAAATGAAAAGAGAATTTGAAATGAGCATGATTGGACCTATCAACTACTTTCTTGGATTGAATGTAAAACAAATAGACAAAGGCATATTCATAAATCACTCTAGTATGTGAAGGAGATATTGAAGACTTTCAAAATGGAAGATTGAAAACCAGTAAGCACCCCCATGATAATAGGAAGAAATATTTCTAAAGATGATGACTCCACAGTAGTTGACAAGACCCTATACAAGTCTATGATTGGAAAACTCATATATCTTACTCAATCTAGACCTAATATTTCTAATGCAGTTGGCATTGTTGGAAGATTTGCAGCTGAACCCAAGCAAAATCACCTAATGGAAATAAAAATAATATTCAGATACTTAAAAGGGACTATTGACTATGGTTTATGGTATCCTAACTCAGAGAATATACAACTTCATGTGTACACAGATGCAGATTGGGAAGGTTGTGTTGATGACAATAAGAGTACATCAGGAGGAGCAGTATTTCTTGGAGACAGATTGGTCACTTTGACAAGTAAAAAGAAGAATTGTATCTCTCAGTCAATAGCAGAAGCTGAGTATGTTGTAGCAGCATCGAATTGTTCAACAATGGTTTGGATCAAATAGATGATTAAAGACTTTGGTATTTAGATTGATTATCCTATTGTTATTCACTGTGACAACACTAGTACTATCAATATGTCAAAGAACCCTGTGATGCATGCAAAGACAAAACACATTGAGATCAAGTACCATTTTCTAAGAGAAAAAGTTGCAGACAGAGAAGTAAAGTTGGATTATGTGAGCACTAAAGAACAATTAGCAGATATTTTTACAAAGCCATTGTCAAAAGATACTTTTGAGTATCTCAGGGAGAAGTTGGGAGTAATTCCCTTTCCTGAGTCTGATTAGAACTTGCAGCAAGAACATTAGTCCTTGGTGACTGATGAATGTTTGACTACTCTACTTCTAGAGTATTACATGTGCTTAATGGTGTTTAACACCCCTTTTCATTGATCTCAAAGGGGGATTATTAGTAAGGGGGAGCATATACTCTGGGGGAGTATACAAAGCAGCAGCAGTAAAGAGGAAATTTTGATGAGGATATTGAGAAGATTGTAAAAAGAAGGAAGACACTTTGAGTTGATGATATCATATGTTTCCATCAATGTCAAAGGGGGAGATTGTTGGAGATTTTCTTCTATGCAAATAATTGACTGTATGTTTGTCATTGATGACAGCATATAATATACAACAGTGTTCCATATGCAATTATTAGTATAGATGTTTTGGAGCTATGCGTGTTCATTTCCATGGTGTATACATGTTCTAGATTCTATGTTCATTCATGCTGAGTTAGATATGAAGTTTCAGTTGAGTTATGTTAATCAGTTATGACAGTTACAGAGATTGAAGACTATCTGTGAAGAGTCAGCGTAATTACATGATTTATTGAGTTACACCTATCTTTGGGATATGTGTGTTTGTATTCATGTTTATTTATGAGTTAAAGATAATTATCTAAAGGTGCCAAACATGTTCTATCAGAATTGTGAAGTTGGAGGTAATTTGGTGGAGCCAACTTTGTGAAGCGTTGCGTCTATTCAATATGAGTTGCGTGTTTCTAATCAGGTTGCGTGGATGATGTGGCCAACTAAAGAAGTATTGAAGGGACTCCTAGAGCTGATGAATATCACATCCTTTGGAGAAGATACTTATAGTAGTTCATTTGTTGAATTCCAAGTGTGAATGAGAAGAATAAAGACAGAACAAGTGCAGGACAGAATGTCTATTGTTTTGGGACAGTAGAGACATTTCATTCATCAAGAAAATATATATAGGAAGAAGAAGTGGAAGTATACAAAACACTGGAACTAATCAAGATATAAGGTCTACTCAAATAGTTCATCTATCATATATAGTGTATACATGTTCTACTGAAGGTTGTAGCCTTCATCATTTTAGCAATGAGCTTTTGGACGGTGAGTCCTCACCCCTAACAGGGTTACTTTTAAAAGACTCCTAACGGGGTCTAACCTTTAAAAAGGTCTCTGTACTTATTACATTTTAAAGAAAAACTACTACAAAGGTTGCAAGATCTCTTAACAAGGATAATTATACTCAAGTTCAGTTCTTTGTGGGTGCTAATTCCCATCGGGGTTTTTACCTATTTAGTTTCCCCGTAACCAAAATTATTGTGTTCTTTATTGTGTTATCTGAATGTGCATTTACTTTATGTTAATTGTATCTAAGAAAAGAAGAGAATTAAAGTAGATGATAACTGATTACCCCCCCCCCCCTCTCAGTTATCCTTCGGGACTATTCTAACAATCTTTTCAACACATTAAAGTGTTAAGGGTTTTCACAATCTTGATCATCAACATATTTCTTCATTTGTGCAAGTTTGTTAATCATATCATATTAAAATATTGTCTTTGGTTTGGCACCAATAACCAATACCTATAAACATTAACTCTTTGTCATTATTTCTTCATCATTGTCCTTTAACATGTACTTTTGAACTTTGAACTTTGAGTTTTTTAACCTGCTCTTTCGAACCGAATGAATTTGAACCAGCACTTTGAACTTTGAATAGTGAACAAGAATTTTGAGGTTCCAGGTTTGAATTCAATAACTCTCCCCACTTATTTTTTCATAAGATGTCAACTTACAAAAAATGGCATAGACAATAGAAAATTTGAACAGATTCTTCTTATGATCTCGATTTTGAAATTCTAAAACTTGGGTGTCAAAGGCAAGCCAACAAATGTGATTGTTATGTATGCAGTATGATTATAAATATGATGTTATGGATTATGAATAATGAAAAAAATGATAAATGCAAGTAACTTTTTTTGTCATTTTCCTTGATACTTGATTGTTTATGAGATGGATGTTGTGATGATGTATTCTTTTCCCTTTTTCAATTTTGTTGATGTTATTGAACCATGCTTTGACTATGTTAATTGAATGCAACTTAAAATTAATTTCAAATGCTATGAATGTTCTATCATTTGTCATTCTTTCAATCTTTTTGGTTATGCCATATTTCATCGTTGAGCTTTTGTAATGTGGAAGTAGATATGACCACCACTGGTATGATCAACCATGATAATAAGAATATCATCTTATGTAGATTATTAAGTAAGTACAACCACCACTAGTAAACATTTAACCATGGTGATATGAATATTGTGTGTATCAAAAGATAAATCCATACAACACCCACTAGTACATGCGACCATGGTGATATGAATATTGATTTTGTTGGATTTGATATTGCAGTTTGATACAAGCATCAAGGTATGAGAAACCATGATGACTTGAGTATCAATTGCATAAAATAGACAAGGAATAATCTTCCCAACCTCCATCTAGGGTACAAATATTCATAGTCTAGGTATGTGTAACATACCACAATGAATTGCGAAGGATCTTATCACGGACACCCAAATTATTTAACCTTTGACTTCATCAGAAAAATATCCCACAAGCAAGAGACAAAGAAAATGCCATATTACTTCTTTGGTTTTCTAGTACCAAGACATCCTGGAATTCCTCAAGAAATATGACAATCAATAATCAATGACATTTCAAAATACAAGGAATTGATTCCAACCTCCATCTATAATACACATGTTTGGAGTCGAGGTATGTGTAGCGTACCACAAAATATGGAGGCTCTTACCATAGACATCCACAAATATTTTTCCTATTAGATTTCATTGGAACACATACCACAGGAGCCAACCAAAGAAAAATATCATGCCCCGTGTCCTTTTTCCTCTAGTACGAAGACATCCTTGAGTCACTCAAAAGGCATGATAA
This sequence comes from Thuja plicata, assembly GCA_018584345.1. Lineage (NCBI taxonomy): Eukaryota > Viridiplantae > Streptophyta > Pinopsida > Cupressales > Cupressaceae > Thuja > Thuja plicata. The sequence continues at coordinate 137,556 of MU223652.1, forward strand.
GCAAAAATTGATAACAACACACAGCGGACAAAGAAAAATGGCATGCCCCCTTCCTTGTTTCTGCAGTTCAGAGACATATTTGAGTCACCCATAAGCAAAACCATGAAAATTTAGGACAAGGCCATCTGTGATAGGCGGTGTTTAAAAACATCATTGTTTTATTGTGTTTGATTTCTAGAGTGCGTGAGATTATTAATTGTTGATAGAAAATGTGTTTGGTTGTGCTTTAAAAGATTATCATCAGTGAATAGATGTCAAATCCAGATGTTGACTAGGAACTTGCCCCAAGTTATATAAAATTATCCAAGGAAGAAGATGTGGACCAACAACAAGGCATGGGGATAGGATTCTATGCCAATTGATATGTACAAGGAATGCGACGTCGACCAATATGTACAAGCGATGCAAAATATATGATAGGTATGCTCAAGAAATGAGGCTGAATGTTGATGCAAGCTAGATGGATAAGAAATGAATTGATAGATAGAATGGTTATTTTATAGTTAGCACCTATTTTCCAAGTTTTCACCACTTGAATTTATTGTAATTTTCTTGATTTATTTACTTTTTTTGGCTACGAAGGCGCCTGTTTATCAGGTTTTCACCAAGGTACATTTTTTTATTTTTCTCTTTTTTGTATTTTGTATTTTTCCTCTTTTTAGGTAGTATCAAGGTACCTATTTGCCAGGATTTCACCAAGATAACCATTTTTCAGGACTGTTTTGTGAGTTTTATGTTTTCTTTAAGATCATTTTTCCCTATTTTTTTATTTTCTTTAGGATCCATTTTTCTATACGAATAATGATCTCAGGTTGTCAAGCATAGAATTTCTTTAGATGGATAGTACTGATAGGATTTGGAAGAAAATATCTTTCATTTGTTGATAATTTGTAAGTACCAAAACCATATGTATATACTATCATGAAGGGTCCAAGCCAATCCAGTTCAAACTTCCCTTTCTTTTCTCTGTCTTGTGTTCTAGGATTCTCTCTCAACACTAAGTCACCGACCTAAAAATCTTTAAGTCTGACTTTAAAATTATACCCTCTAGCCATTCTCTTTTGATAGACTCAATGGTGATCAAAGGCCTCTTGTCGACACTCTTCTATTAATTATGTCAAAAAAAAATTATTAATTAGAGTTCTTTCAAGCTGGAGATTATAAATTCTTCATCAGAGATAATAGATAATAGAGAAATGTTGTGTGATATGAAAATTTTCACAGAGCTCGGTGACATTCTTGTTCTTAAACTACTTTTCATTATCTGTCATAATGGGAGAAGGGATACCATATCTACATATTATGTAGTTGAGTATTAACATGGAAATTTCTCTACCAGTAATAGTGATCAAAGGGATAACCTCAACCCATTTTGTGAAATATTTTATAGTCGTTATGATAAAATTATGTTCATTTGAAGATGAGGGACATATTTGACCAATTAAATCAAACACCCATTGGCAAGGCCAATGCATGATGAAAGGAAACAAATATCTTGCTAGAGCATGGATGAGGCTTCCATCGATTTGACATTTTTTGCATTATTTTTACAAATTGAACAGAATCTTTCTCCATTGTTGGTCAGTAATACCTGATTCTCAAAAGTTTCTTAGCTAGAGCAAGACCATTTGAATGTGATCCACATATACCAAGGCATTATCTGATTCTTCTCTTTCTAAACATATCAATCAGTAAGATGCCATCGAGACCCCATCAATATAAGTTGTCAACTATGATAAGGTGATGTGAGGATTAATAAATAAGGTTTCATTTTTTTTTTTGGATAATTCCTCTGAAAGGGTATTATCTTTAAGGTACGCATAGATATTCCCATATTGGGAGGATTCATGTCCTACTATTTGAAAAATGAGGCAAGAATCGAGACAATCATAAGATGGATAGGGTAAATCTTCCACCATGAACTCATAGTAAATTTGTTGGTCTAACATCTATAGAAAAGAGGCCAAGGTCACAATTGTATCAGCTACTTTATTTTCATCTCTAGGAGTCTGTTCAAAGGTAATGCATACAAATTACTTTTTTAGTTCATCCACCATTTTCTTGAATGACACTATTTTTAAATGTTTCATCTGATAATTCAATTATTTGATTGACTATCAGCTATGAATCATCATATATATGCAAATCATTGATTTTCCATTCTAATTCCATTTTCAAACCATTGACCAAGGCTTCATATTACACTATATTGTTGGTGCATGGAAATATAAGTTTGTATTCTTTAGAAATGATCTAGCCTTGAGGTGTGATTAATAATACTTCTACTTCGAATCCTTTTTGTGTGAATGAGCCATCAAAATATCTTTTACATGGATATTTAGTCATATGGAGTATAGCTTTACCAAGAAATTCAATCCTCAGTGGTCTCTCATCCTGCAAAGGTGCTTCAGCTAGTTGATATGCAATGACTTGTCCCTTGATAGCCTTTCGATCCACATACTAAATATCAAACTTGCTTAATATCATTACCCATTTTGTTAATCGACTTGTTAGTGTTGCTTTGTTCAACAAGTATTTGAGTGGATTAATTTTAGCAATGAGTTTAACTAAATGAGAAAGCATTAGTGTCTTAATTGTGTGATGAAAAGATTACTGTGAAACATGCTTTTTCTATAGTTGTATATTTGAGTTCATAGGATACCAATGTTTTGTTGATGTAATATATGGTACTTTCCTTTTCCATTTTATCTTGTTGTGCTAATAGTTCTCCTAATGATGTTTTAGTTGTTGAGATATAGAGTAACAACAATTTATCCTAGATATGAGACATCAATATAGGAGGATCTTCCAAATACTACTATACTTGATTTAAGGATTGTTCACATATTTCATCCCATTGGAAGGTAATACCTTTTCAAATCAACTTCATAAATGGTTGTGATTTGTCTACCAATTATGATATGAACCTTCTAATTGATTGTAACTTTCCTTGGAGAGACCTCAGTTTAATTATGTTCTTTGGTGGTTTCCTCTCCATGATTACTTTGACTTTAGTTGGATCCACTTTGATTTCCTTTGCTAAAACAATATATCCTAGGATTTTTCTAGATGTCACTCCAAAAGCACATTTCATGGGATTTAATCTTAACCTAAAATGTTCCATTCTATCAAATATTTTTCTTAGATCTGTCAAGTGATCCTTTATGTTAATTGATTTTCCCAAGGTGTCATCCACATAATCTTTTATGGTTTTATGCATCATATCATGAAATATTCTTGTCATCGCTCTTAGATAGGTAGCCCTGACATTCTTAAGCCTGAATGGCATGACATTCCAACATAATTTCCCCCATGGACAAGTAAAAGTTGTCTTTTCTTGGTCTTCTAGTTCTATCTTGATTTGATTGTATCATGAGAAACCGTCAATGAGTGATAGCATTTTGTCGCATTTTATCAGGTCTACTATCATATATATGTTTGGTAAAGGAAAATTATCTTTAGGATATTATTTATTAATATATATATATATATATATATATATGTTGGAATTATTTATGTTATAGGTGTTGACATTCATTTTTTTGTCATTGATGTCAACATATGTTTCAGTTGGTTTCATCAGAAGTCTCAGACAGACTGGTTATCACTGGTACAGGCAAGACTGACAAAAGTGTACAGACATTGTATAAGATTTCAGATCATGCAAGCATGGATATGTATATGGGTATGAGCAGAGATCTTATATCTAAGGTCACTTGGATTTATATTAATCTTGGCTTAAGTTATAGTTCTTTTGGTGAAGACTAGTTACAGAACAGTGACAGTTGATTGTGACATAGTTGGTCTCTAAGTTTTTGAGATAAATTGGATGTGAGAATGAGTTGTGATGTGCGAGCTTGAGGCATGGTAAAAGACATATTGAAGAATGTTTTTTTTTATTCTTAGGTCACTGAGTTCTTGGTGAAGTCAACTGAGGCGTGTGATCTCACAAAGATCTATTTATGGATGACTACAGTAGTGTAACGTGCTTAGAGGATGGCAAGCGTAGGTTACGAATCTTGGAGTATAATTGATGGTTTTTATTTGATTTTTACTTGCATAAGGTACCATGTGTATCTTAGCAAGGGTCTATATAATTATTTGTGCATTGGGGAAGTCTTAATAGGTTGACCTAATTGTTGATTGTAAACTTGTATAAAGGAGAGTTGTTTCTTAATGAGGTAGTATGGAAGTATGTTGAGGAAGCTACGAGCTTGTATTTTTTAAGTATTATGTATGTAGAGTAGAGATAGTGATGGTGATGAGCTTCATTGGAAATATTTAGGCAAAGTAAGTTGCTATCAGTCAGCTCACTGGTTATTGTATACTTCTATATTTGTACTTTGGACAGTGACTCTTGAAGGTGGATTTAACCTTCTCATTTGGGAAGTCACTCTCTTATTTTTCTTGACTCCTAATAGGGTTTTTCCTTTAACAAGGACTATGTACAGTGTGTAATAATTGACTCCTAACATGACTAAATCTCCTAATAGGGATACAATACTTTTAGTGCATTATTTGTGGGTGCTAATTCCCACCGGGGTTTTTCCCTTAACAGGGTTTCCTCAACAACAATTGCTTGTGTTATGGCATTGCATTTGATGTATTTAGATTTGTATTGAGTAATTGTATTTTATGTGTTCATATTTTTATTATGTCACATGTTTCTGCATCATAACCAAATGCAGTAGTAATGTAGCCTGGATCTCGATTACCTATTCTCTGATTTTGTCCTCTTCCTTTTTCAGATCAAGTCTCAACCACTGAGTTTGTAGAATTTTGGTGTAATGCATTTGTAATGAATGTTTCTCAGTTGATAGACTTGTAACACTATCTTTTAGATCATTATCAAATGTCTTCATCTTTTCAATAATATCGGTAGGGAAGTGGTCTAAAGTGCATAACTTCTGTAGAATTATAAGGGCTTCAGATATAATAGTTTCTAAAGCATTTACAAATTCTGACAATGTTACTATGTTTACTGCCACTACCTCATTGATTTTCTTAGTAAATTTATATTGAATCTTATTTTCTTCTCTCTCTTCCAATTTCTTCTCGACATTAATATCTAGACTATTTATTTCCTCGGTGAGTAGTGCAAGTTGATCAAGAATGGGGATTTATTCATCTATGTTCACATCCGGAACAACTTGCATTAGAATCTTGATGGGGAGCTCCTCTCCTAGAGCTTTATTTCTCTCTCCAACACCTTCTCTTGGTCTTCCTTAGGTTCTCTATCTCTACCCTAACTAGAGGATACCTCTTTGATCCCCTCACACACTAGGAGCTCACCAACAACTTCAAACTCTTCACTAAACTCTCCTCCATAATATTCACACATCCATGGCTTCACTATCCTCCTACCATTCCAATGGTGTAAAATTATTATAGATTGGTTACCTGACTCCTCTTAGGTCTAATCCAACCCCTGTCGATCCAATTTTGTGGATCTTTCACCCATTTTCCAATCGGGTTCCAATTTACTAGCCTTTTAGGCCTTGTAGCCTTTTTAGGCCTATTAGCCCTCTTAATCATTGAAAAGGTGGATTTTCTCCTAAAATCCCTTAACACCCCTAGAAAAAAAATTTCTTAATATTTGTGGTCACCTTAAATATTTTCTAGGTCTCTGATTCCAATCTTGTCCGTACAATGGACTTTCACCAAACCCCTAAAAATAAGGGTTTCTAGGGCATGAAGGCTGGTTTGGTTTCTTGAAATTCTTCCACTGATATAATGAGCTCCTATGAGCTCCTCCTTCCATAAAAATTTCTAAACCTCATGCCCCTACACTCCTTTGCCACTGATTTGCACATACCAATCAACTGGCAATCATCATTGCTATTGCACTACTCAGTCACCCTAGCCAGAATAGCTAGTACTCGCCTAGGGCCTAATTGTTCTCTTGCTTCCCCTGCACAGACACACTCCACACACCATATCTATAGATTATATACAAGGATTTAATGGATTCCAAGTGGTTATGGGAGTTTGAACCACGGGAATACCAAGTAAAGCCATCTTTTATATGACTGGACCAAAACTGGCCAGTGAACTCACAGAATACAAAGAATTAAACAAAATCCAACTAGAAAGAACAAATAACTAATATAATGCCACAAGATTCTATGGAATTACATTTCAAACACTCTCCATTATTTCATTCAATCCATTCAATCCACAAAAGTGTTGGATGATGGCTCTGTATCTTAATTACACTGTAAATTGGTCCTTCTCAATAACCAGTCCGTACAATATGAAATATAACTATCAAATTAGGATTTTAATCACCTTATATACTATCATACCACATGTATATACCCTTTGGTTTAGATTTGGGCATCATAAGAGTCGATTCCTAAAATCTAGGAAATGTTGTCATGACAACTTTGAAAACTTTTGTCAAAATGACACTTTCTTCACTTTGATGGCCCTATTTGGTTTCAAACCTTACCAAATGACCTCAAATGACTTGAAAATATTAAAATCATGAAAATATCCCATTTTTGGATTTTTGGTCAACCCTTTGACCTTTTAGTTGACTTCTAGGTTCTAGACCCCTAGAATCAACTTGACTCAACAACTCACAAACCCTAATCTCTCCTAACACTAAAACACACCTAAAACACTCTAGGGACTTTATAACATAGTCCTTATTCATTGATGGTTTTCCAAACCAACCTACAAGTAGAAATGACTAAAGATCTTCCTAAATACCTTAGGGTGCTCCTACACCAACCTCCCCTTGTAATAAGAAAGTTAAGGTACCTGTGGTGTTAGAAACTCCTCACTAATCCATGCTTCTTGAAGTCACTCTCAGCTATCCAAGTGGCTTCTAACTCTAGTTGTTGTCTCTGCTTCACTAGATGCTCCATGTAGACTTTGTGTTGTGTCTTCTTCTTTACTCTTGAATCCAATATATTTTCCACTTGTGGATTGACCTGTTCTAGAGTCTTGAACTCTCCCACATCCTTATGCACCTTTGTAATGTATTTCAACTCATCCATATTTGGCCCCTTATACTTGATGAAATCCTTCACATTGAAGATTGGATAAATTGACATCTCCTTGGGCAACTCCACCTTGTAAGCATTGGGTCCATATTTAGCCAATATCTTGCAAAGTCCAATCCTTTTCATATGTAGCTTAGTAGGTATCCCTTTTTTAGTCTTTCCTTATTCAAGAACACCATTACTAGTTTACCCACTTCAAACGGAAAATCTATTCTTCCCTCATCTCTTTTAGCCTTCAACTTCTGATTGGCCTCCATTAAGGTCTTTTTCACTTGCTCATAGACTTCCTTCATTGATTGTGCAAAGTCATCAGCATGTCCACTAACTCCCTTGTATCCTTTGAGGTCTCTGAGCTCCATCACACCCATTGGATGTGCCCCATACACAATCTCAACTGGACTTTTCCCTGTAGTCCTATTTGTGCTATCATTATAGGAAAATTCTTCCTGTGGGATAACTTTCTCCCATCCTTGTCCATATTCCTTTGTCAGACATTTGAGAAAGTTCCCAAGAACTCTATTGATTACCTTAGTCTTCCCATCCATTTGAGGATGGTAGGCAGATCCATGAGATAAGTTTGTACCTAGTCTCTTCCATAGGGTCTTCCAAAAGTGCCCCATGAACTTCACATCCCTGGCTGCAACAATACTCATTGGTAGACCATGAATCCTCACTATTTCCTTGAAGAACAAGTAGGCAATATGGTTGGCATCATGTGTTGTTTTACATCAGATGAAGTCGCTCATATTACTAAACCTGTCTACCACTACAAGCACACTGTCTAAACCAGTTGGAGTCCTAGGTAACCCCACTATGAAATCCATACTTATACACTCCCAAGGTCTGTTTGGGATGGGTAATGGCTGGTAAAGTCCTACATTTGATGAAGTTCCTTTAGCCTTCTAACATATGCCACATTGTTCCACATATCTCCTTACTCCCTTCTGCATTTTTGGCCACCAGTAGAACCTTTCCACTAGGTCTAGTGTCGTCTTTAGTCCAAAGTGTCCACTTAGGCTCCCATTATGTTTCTCCTATATGAGATTCTCCCTCATTTAGCCTTTTGGAACACAAATTTGATTGCCTTTGAATAGAAACCCATTCTTCAATGTAGACTTTGCAAACTCACTATGAAAGTGATTCTCAAAATCTTTGCACACTTTGTAAATCTCTGAGAAATCTGAATCTCCCTCATACAGGTCTCTAAAACCTTCAACTCTTGTACTTTGCAAATAAATCTCTTGAATGGTGAGTATTCTCCTACTAAGTGCATCTGCAACTTTTTTTTTCACCCCCTTATTATGATGTATAGTGAAGGTATATGACTGTAGGAACTCCATCCATTTTATGTGTCTCAAGCAAAGCTTGTCTTGAGTGTTTATGTAACTCAATGCTTGGTTGTCTGTAAAGACAAAAAACTCTTTAGGCAATAGATAATGCCTCCATTTATTTAATGCTTGTACAAGAGCATATAGCTCCAGGTCATAGGAAGAGTACCTAGACTTAGCTTCATTAAGTCTTTCCCTGAAAAAGGCCACAGGCCTGCCTTCTTGACTTAGGATAGCTCCTACTGCAATGTTGCTTGCACCACACTCCACAATGAGTAGTTTATTAAAGCTAGGTGACAACAATATAGGTTGAGAGGCTACTTCTCTTTTCAACCTTTCAAACCCCTCATTAGCTGCCTTAGTCCAAATGAATTTAGTCTTCAATCCTCATTTGATAGTCTGTAGGACTGGAGCACAAATCTCACTGAATCTTCTGATGAAATTCCTATATAATTGAGCTAAACCATGGAAGATCCTAACTTTAGTTCCTATTTTAGGAGTAGTCTAGTTCAAGATGGCCTCTACTTTCTCCTTATCCATTTTCAAGTCACCCTTGGAAACTACAAATCCAAGGTAGACTAATTCTTCCTTCATGAACTCACTCTTCTCAAGGTTTATGGTGAGTTTCTCTTCCTGCAAATTCTTCAACACTAACTCCAAGTGTTTCATACGATCCTCTTTTGTTTTACTGAATATGAGGATGTCATCTAAATAGACAACTACAAAAACTCCTATATAGTCCTTCAAGACCTTATTCATCACCCTCTTAAAGGTGCTTGGTGCATTGGTAAGCCCAAAGGGCATAACTAACCATTCATATAACCCCTCTATAGTCTTAAATGTAGACTTCCACTCATCACCTTCCTTCATCCTAATTTGGTAGTACCCACTCTTTGATTCAATTTTAGAGAAGTACTTAGCACCCCCCAAGCAATCCATCAAGTCTTCTATTCTAGGAATTGGAAATCTATACCTGATAGTTATCCTATTTATTGCCCTAGAATCAGTACACATCCTCCAATTACCTCCCTTCTTAGGAGCCAACACCACTAGGATAGCATAAGGGTTGATGATCTTCCTAATTAGTCCTTGCTCCAACAATTCTTGTACCTGTCTGGCGATCTCCTTGTTTTGTTCTGGTGTCATCTTGTATGCAGCTTTATTTGGCAAAGATGCTATTGGTATGAATTCAATTTGATGACTTATCTCCCTCTTTAGTTGTATTGAAGTTGGTGTACCCTCACATATTATTTCCTTGAACTGGTCCAACAGTTCTCTCACTTCTTTTGGCATAGGTGCTTGCTTATGAGTCTCCTCCTCCTTTGGCTTTAACAAGATTGCATAGCCAACTTATTCATCTTTCATATCCCTTAGGAATTCTTTTCTATTCATCAACATGGTACTGGATTCTTCCTTCTCCACTATGTCTTCTTCTATTAAAGACTATATTTTGAAAGTTACCCCATTTTTTTTGAAGGAGTACTTATTATCTTTCCCATTATGGACAGCTTCTCTATCATACTGCCATGGTCTGTCAAGCAATAGATGAAAAGCATCCATTGGAAACACATCACATAGTATCCTATCCTGATACTTTCCAATGGAAAATTCTACCCACACTTGTTCATTCACTAAGATGTTTTGACCCTTATTCAACCATATAACTTTATAAGGACACACATGTGGGATTTTAGTGAGCTTCAACTTCTCTACTGCCTCCTCAGATATAACATTATCTATTGACCCTAAATCAATGATCACATTGCACACCTTTCCCAATATCTTTCATTTCACTCTGAAAAGAGCCCTCCTTTGCTTTTGCTCATCTTTGGTGGGTGTCTTGATTAGTATTCTTCTCAACATAAGGTGTTCTCCTTTCTATGAATACAGACTCACCTTTTATTGTTTAGAGAAATCTTCTTCTTGGACATAAGCTATCTTCTTCTCCCCTTGTGAGGATGTTGGTTTATCTGGACACCTATATGCAGGGTGTCCCAATTGTCCATAGTTGTAGCATTTCATAGAAGAAAAGTGAGAGATTCTCCCAAAACCTCTTGATCTTCCTCTGCCACTGTTATAATAACTTCTTCCTCTATTATTGTATCCACCCCTAATGCTTAATTCTTCTCCTTGCTCTGCATATCTAGAGTCACTTTGACCCCTACTATCACTGCCTCTTCCACTTGAACTTCCTCTATGGCCACCTTTGTTGTCTCTACCCCTTCCTCTACCTCTGGAGCTAGAATCTTGTCTCTTCTTGAGTTTCTCTTCCACTTTCAAAGCCATTTGGAAACAACTATGAATGGAAGTCGGGGTAAAGAGACTAAGTTCTTCTTGGATGTTCCACCTTAATCCATTTAGGTACCTTGCAAATTTGATACTCTTTGTCTCCTGGATTCTCAATCTAAGACAAAGCTTTTGAAATTCTTCAGTATAGGCTGGCACATCTAGGTCTTTTTGCCTAAGGTTCTGCCTCTTCTTATGCAGTTGAATGTCATAATCTTCTGGAAGGTAATTCTCCTTCACCTTTTCAACCATTGTTTTCCAATTTTCTATGGGCTTCTTTCTCTCTTTCTTCCTGCAAGAACTTCCACCATGTGAGTGCTTGCCCTCTTAGCCTTGACTTGGCTATCTTTACCTTTTGTGCCTCCATAATCCCATCACACTCGAAGTGATTCTCCATCCCTTCAAGCCATTCCATAACCATTTTTGTATCCATCTTACCAGAGAACACTGGTATTCCTTCTAGATCATTTTCAATCAATTCCTTGAGTGCCTTGAGGAATGGTTCCTCAGGTAGAAGAGGGTCAGGCTCTGGTTCTACCTCCCCTTCTACTGGTTTCTTTCCTTTATCTATCCCTTCGTGCATTTCTTCTCTCAACTTGCTCATAGTCTCTACCACTTCTACCATTTTGATCTTCATCTCTTCCATTTATTCTTCAAGAAGCCTATTCTTTACTTGTTGCTCTGAAAAATCCTTTGCCAACTCTGCATTGGTCACCATGATGTTCTCACCTATGGATTCACTTCACTCTGTCATACACTAATCCACTCCCAAGCCTTTCAATGGCTCTGATACCAATTTGATGGGGAGCTCCTCTCCTAGAGATTTCTTTCTCTCTCCAAGACCTTCTCTTGGTCTTCCTTAGGTTCTCTATCTCTACCCTAACTAGAGGATACCTCTTTTATGCCCTTACACACTAGGAGCTCACCTACAACTTCAAACTCTTCACTAAACTCTCCTCCATAATATTCACACATCCATGGCTTCACTATCCTTCTACAATTCCAATGGTGTCAACTTCTTATGGATTGGTTACCTGACTCCTCTTAGGTCTAATCCAACCCCTATGGATCCAATTTTGTGGATCTTTCACCCATTTTCCAATTGGGTTCCAAATTACTAGCCTTTTAGGCCTATTAGCCCTCCTAATCACATAAAAGGTGGATTTTATCCTAAAATACCTTAACACCCCTAGAAAAAAATTGCATAATATTTTTGAGTTTTTCCTCACTTTAAATATTTTCTAGGTCTCTGATTCCAATCTTGTCCGTACAATGGACTTTCACCAAACCCCTAAAAATAAGGGTTTCTAGGGCATGAAGGCTGGTTTGGTTTCTTGAGCTTCTTCCACTAATATAATGAGGTCCTCTACGCTCCTCCTTCCATAAAAAGGTTTGAACCTCATTCCCCTACACTCCTCTATCACTGATTGGCACATACCAATCAACTGGCAATCATCATCGCTACTGCACTACTCAGCCACCCTAGCCAGAATAGCTAGTACTCGCCTAGGGCCTGATTGTTCTCTTGCTTCTCCTACATACACACACACACTCCTCACACCATATCTATAGATTATATACAATTATTTAATGTATTCCAAGTGGTTATGGGAGTTTGAACCTCGGGAATACCAAGTAAAGCCATCTTTTACATGACTAGACCAAAACTGGCCAGTGAACTCACAAAATACAAAGAATTAAACAAAAGCCAACCAGAAAGAAAAAATAAATAATATAATTCCACAAGGGTATAATGAATTAAATTTAAAACACTCTCCATGCTTTCATTCAATCCATTCAATCCACAAAAGTGTTGGATGATGGCTTTGTATCTTAATTACACTGTAAATTGGTCCTTCTTAATAACCAGTCTGTACAATGTGAAATCTAACTGTCAGATTAGGGTTGTAATCACCTTATATACTCTCATCCCACATGTATAGACCCTCTAGTTGGTATTTTCACATCATAAGAGCCAAATCCTAAAATCTAGGAAATATTGTCATGACAACTTTGAAAAGTTGTCATGACAACTTTGACAACTTTTGTCAAAATGACACTTTCTTCACTTTGATAGCCCTTTTTGGTTTCAAACCTTACCAAATGACCTCAAATGACTTAAAAACTTTAAAATAATGAAAATCTCCCATTTTTTTATTTTTGGTCAACCCTTTGACCTTTTAGTTGACTTCTAGGTTCTAGACCCCTATAACCAACTTGACTCAACAACTCACAAACCCTAATCTCTACTAACACTAAAACACACCTAAAACACTCTAGGGACTTTATAAAATAGTCCTTATTCATGGATGGTTGGCCAAACCAACCTACAATCCAAAATTATTAAATATCTTCCTAAAGACCTTAGGGTGCTCCTGCACCAAATCTCCTTAGTGGTCTCTAGCACCTGTGCACTTTTGTGTTCTTGCCTCAGCTTATCCTTTGCTAGTTTTTGGGTGCATAGTTCACCATTTCTCATCAAAGTGTCAATGTCAAGTGTCTGTGGATCACAATAAGGAATTTCAATGATTTCATCAAGTGTTACGGGACCCTTGCTCCCTTTCTTCTTTTTCTTCTTCTTATCTTTTGTGCTTGATGAAGGTGATATTGTCAATGCTAGTTGAGCCTTTTTCTTAGTTTCTTGCTTTGTTGGATCGGTACTTAGTGTGATGACTTGGGAAGGTGCTTCAATAGCTAACCTGGTGTTAGTAGTAGAAGTATCTACCATCATTGTTTCTATGTTGCCTTCACCTTTGTCAGCTACATTAGTGGTGTCTTTAGGTGCATCACCTTGTGTTGTCCCACCACTATGCTCGATCTCTTTACCTTCTATATCACCCTTTTCTTCAGTTGTTTCTATAACCTATTTGGGTGTCTACTTTTGTGCTTCATTCTCTATATCAACAGCTTGTACCAAGATAGGAAGATTGCCTGGTACCATTGCTCGGTTGACTTGTGTTGTGTCATTTTCATCTGTGGTCTTGGTAGCTCTAACTATCTCATCTTCTTTGGCCTTATCATCAAGATCACCTTCAATTATATCATTAATTGTGATCTCTTGATGTCCCAGATTTATCAATAGTGTTGGAATACCATCTAGTACATTGTCAATTGTTGCATCATCAATTTTTATTGGTTCTTTACTCAGTAGATGTCCCTCAATATTGATTGTAGATGAAAATTCCTTTGCTTCCTTGGTATCCTCAGGTGGATTCAACAATTTGTTCCATATTTGGGTGCCCTCTTTATCCACTTCCTTCAAATTTTTGTAGGATATTCAATGTCCATGCTCTCTTAGGAAATTTCTTGGCATACTGTTGCATAATATCATCTATTTTCTCTACTGTTCAATTAACCTTAATTAGAGTGAGAGTTGTCTCTCTTATCTGTTTCTTGGTATTGAGTGCATATGTCCATCGGGCTGATATCTTATCATATAATTCAGATGGAATGTAAATAGCAAATTCAACAGGGACTTTTTTGAAGTTGATCATCATACCTATGATAGCCTCTTCAAGTTTATCTTTATGCTCGGTAGTATGATCTTCATATGCATGTACCTTAGGATGTCCTAACCGTCCGGTTATTCTGATGACCTCTGTAATTTCATCAATGATTTATGGTACTTTATTCTGTACAACCTTAAATTGATCAGGATTTTTGTCATAATCATCCTTGTCATCCTTATTCCTCACATATTTCTTTCTCTATCTTAGTGCTATGGTTTGCATTTTCCTTGATTGATAGGTGAATTTTTGTGATGGCATGGTTATCTTAGCAACTCCTTTCTTTAAAGGTGGTGAATATGTTGTCACTGATTGTGATCTTATCCTTGGTGGAGACTCAGTCTTTATGCTTTTTCCCTTTTCGGCCTTTGGAGCCTCTACTTTTGCTTCATCGGACTCGGTGCCATCAACATCTTGTTTGGGTTCATCATCTTTATCGACTGAGGTCTGCTCCTTGGTATCATCAACTAACTTATCTAATTCTTCATCAGTGATAACAAATTTTATTTTTAAAGTCTTTACAATTTTGGTCTTCTTCCTACCCATCTTTTCAACTTGTAGACCAATAGATATTCAGGTCTTGGCTTCGTCATATGTGCCAAATCTCATGGCAGATTTGCCAACTAGTTTGTTTAACAACTTCTTTGTAGCTTCTGAAGCTATGTCAATGTCTAATTCATATTCCATAGGAGGTAGCCATGTTTTCCTAAGTTGTACTTCTTTGATGAGAATAGTATTAGTGTCAACTACAAAATAGATTTCATCTTTGTATTTTTCTACCAACTACATTGGTATCCTTCATCTCTTTTCCATTCTAGATTTGAACTTAACGAAATACTCATTCATAATAGGTTCAAAATTTGTCCCTAAACTTATGATAAAGTCTTGATTTGCAATGTAATCGGTCAATTTGTCTTTCATTTCACATTACCGATGGAGTGAAAAAAAATTTGCTGATAGAAGAATGTACATAATAAGAGAGAACCAAACTTACATGTGTTAGATCTGGCTTTTCTGATTGTTCTCATGTTATCTTCAATTTGTCTCTATAACATCTATTACAATAGTCCCAAAGGATAACTGAGAGGGGGGGGTGAATCAGTTATCATTAACTTTAATTATTTTTACTTATTTAACTCCAGAATACAATAAAGTAAATGCACATTCAGATAACATAGTACACAACACACAATTTGATTATGGGGAAACCAAATGGTAAAAACCCCGGTGGGAAATAGCACCCATAATGAACTATACTTGTTTATAGTAATCCCTGTTAGAAGATCTCACAACCCTGTTAGGAGTTGTTCTTTACAAAGGGATAAGTATAGTGGCCTGGTTAAGGGTCTAACCCTGTTAGGAGCCTTTTACAAATAACCTTGTTAGGGGTGAGGACTTACTATCCAAAATCTCATTGCTTCAATGGTGAAGGCTACAACCTTCTGTAGAACCGATATGCACTATATCTGATGATGAACTGTAGAGTAGACCTGTTGTCTTGATTAGTTCCAATGTATTATAATCTTCTACTTCTTCTTCACATAGACTCTTGATGAATGAACCACAACTGATATTATGCTCTGTACATTTTTTGTCTCTTTTCGTATCATTCACACTTAGCGTATCACAAATGACTTCCTATAAGTATCTTCCTCAAAGTATTAGATCATGGGACCTGTAAGACAACTCTTTATAACATCCTTGTCAGCTCTACTAAGCACACAAACAATATTAAGTCTGCACAACACAAACTGAATAGACGTGACGCTTCACTAAGTCGGCTTCACCAAATTATCTCTAACTTTGCAATCTTCTTGAAACACGTTTGGCACCTTTAGATAACTATCATCAACTCATAACTAATCATGAATATACACATGCATATCTTGAAGATAGGCACAACTCAAGAAACATGTTACATATGTTGGCTCTGAACAGATACTCTTCCAGAACTATAACTGCCAATAACAAAATTACACAACTTGACTGAAACATCATATCTAAATCTGCGTGTATGAACATAACATACTAAGCATGTCTATAATCTAAATATATCCATGCAAGGATTGATATCATCATTCTGATAAGTACATATAGAATCACTACTTTGTATTACATGTTGTCATCAATGACAAACATACAATCAATCAACTGCACATAAACAAATCTCCAACAATCTCCCCCTTTGACATTGATGGAAACATATGATATTAAAAACATCCTCTGTTCATGGTGTCCTCTTTCTTTTACAATCTTCTCAATATCATCATCAATGATTTCTCTACACTGCTTTAGTTTTTTTGGCTGTGTTTATACTCCCCCAAAGTATATGCTCCCCCTTACTATATACTCCCCCTTTGACATCAATGGCAAAGGGTGCCATAAATCATTAAGCACAAGTACTACTCCATAAGTAGAGTAGTCAACCATTATCAGTCACAAAGGACTAATGTTCTTTCTATATTCTCTAATTAGACTTAGGAGAGGGAATTATTCCCAACTTCTCTCTGAGATACTCAAAAGTATCCTTTGATAAAGGTTTTGTGAAAATATCTTCCAACTGTTCTTTGGTGCTCACATAGTCCAATTTCACTTCTTTTTCTGCAACCTTTTCTCTTAGAAAATGGTACTTGATCTCTATGTGTTTTGTCTTTCTGTGCATCACATGGTTCTTAGACATGTTAGTAGTGCTAGTGTTATCACGGTGAATAACAATAGGATAATCAACCTGAATACCAAAGTCTTTAACCATCTGCTTGATCCAAACCATGGTTGAACAATTCAGTGCTGCTGCAACATATTCAACTTCTGCTGTTGACTAATAAATATAGTTTTGCTTCTTTCTTATCCAAGAAAACAACCTATCTCCAAGAAATATTGATCCTCCTAAAGTGCTCTTCATATCATCATACAACCTTCCTAATTTGCATCTGTATACACATGAAGTTGTACATTCTCTAATTTAGTATACCATAAACCATTGTCTATAGTTCCCTTTAGATATCTGAATATCCTCTTGATTTCCATTAGGTGATTCTTCTTGGGTTTAGCTACAAATCTTCCAACAATGCCAACTGCATTAGATATGTCAGGTCTAGATTGAGTTAGATAAATGAGTTTTCCAATCATAGATTTGTACAATGTTTTATCAACTGTTGTGGAATCATCATCTTTTGAAAGCTTGCTTCCTGTTATCATAGGGGTGTATACTGGCTTATAGTCTTCCATCTTAAAGGTCTTCAATATTTCCTTCACATATTTTGACTGATTAATGAATATACCTTTATCTGTCTGCTTTACATTTAGTCCCAAAAAGTATTTTATAGGACCAATCATGCTCATTTCAAATTCATTTTGCATTTCTTTTGAAAATGATGTACTAAGATTGTTGTTACCTCCAAAGATAATGTCATCAACAAATATGGCAACTAGTAGTAATCCATCAGGTGTCTCTCTTGTGAATAGGTATCTGCTGCACCTTTCTTGAATCCAATCTTGGTAAGATAGCCATCAAGTCTCTCATACCAAGCTCTTGGGGCCTGTTTAAGACCATAGAGTGATTTCTTCAATCTGCATACCATGTCTATTTTATCTGAAAGATTAAATCCTTTAGGTTGTTCTATGTAGACTTCTTCCTTCAAGTCACCATTCAGAAAAGCTGACTTTACATCCATTTGATAAACTTTAAACTCTTTGAATGTTGGATAGGCCAAGAACAATTTTATGGCTTCTAGTTTGCTCACAGGGGCAAATGTATCATTGTAGTCTATTCCTTCTCTTTTTGCATATCCTTTACATACCAATCTTGCTTTGTTTCTTACTACTGTACCATCTTCATTCATCTTGTTTCTAAATACCCACTTTGTTCCAGTCACATTTTTGTCACTGGGTCTAGGGACCAATTCCCATGTATCATTTTTAA